>JAJOZX010001047.1:372500-592500 GCA_023014485.1 Bathynomus jamesi
CCAACATCAGTTTCACATTTTGGTGAATTGTACATACACAAACAGTGTGTAGTAGCGGGGGTCGAAACGTATCAAAATGAGTTTCTCCAATTCCACAGTATGCATGTAGTTGGAAATGATGATTTCAACATGTAAAAAAAAAAAAAAAAAAAAAAAAAAACCCACCCCCTTACCCCTTCCATAGTATCCCCCCCATTTTACTCTCTCCACAGATATAAACCCCCAAATGTGACAATGCATTATATTAAGTCTTAAGTAGATTAGATTAATTTGGATAGAGTTTTAGATAGATTGAATAGATTATATAGATTAATTTAGGTAGATTAGATGAATTATATAAATTCACATTTTTTTTAGTTTCAGATTGTTTGATTTAATTCCGAATGGATTATATTAAATTCAGATTGAATGATTCAATTGCTAGAATTTAATGATTAGTTTCTTGTTATTAATGCTACTAGGCCTAAATAAGTGAAATTATGGCAACAAGAAGCAAAATGCACAATTCAACATTTGGTCATACAGCAGAATTTCCACCTTCAATGACTCCTTCAAAGGTTGATGTATTTAGGCATTATTTATTGGTAGGAAAATGAGAAGAACTGATTTTGAAAGGTTCTAGAACAACAAAAGAATGTTGCAGAATTGTCACTAAAGATGTGGAAGCCATTTGGGAGAAGTTTTCCTTTCCACATATAGGATTTGAAGGAATAGCTATAAAAGGAACAATTGATGGAATCTGCAGCAAAGCTAAATAAAGTACCATTAAAACAAAGAAGCAACAGTTTTCAGCAGAAGGTGGAGACATTCAATGAAATGTTTGATATTTGTACTTGTTACGATAAAAAAATCAGTTGAATGGATTGCAGATGTGATATTAGAGTTCCAATGATTGAGTGGGTCTTTTGTGGGGCAGAAACAAAGAAAAAAACCAACTAGGACCAATCGACAGAGTAACGACTTCCGCAAGAAAAAGGACTCACGATAGAGTTAAAGGATTAGAAAGAAGAGCCAAGATAAGCCTAGATATGAATGTCGCCTCAACCAGCAAACTGGACCTTTTACTTATTATGGAAGATGGGAGCATGGAAATTGATGATGACAGCAACAACATTGACTTTGTTCTGGATTTTGAGCTGAGAGAAAACCATGATAACAGAATTATTTGATAACTTAACAATAACAGCAGATAGATACCGTGTAAGTTACAGAGCTACTGCAGCTATAGTAAATGCAGCTTTGAAGGATATGGGAATATTAGATGAAACCAGTATGTTGGATAGGAAAAAAGTGGAGAGAGAGAGAGTACGTGTGGGTAAAAAGAACATAATCAAAGTGAAATCAGAGAACACACAGATTGAATGCATTGGATTTGATGGTAGAAAAGATCAAACTAAGACAAAGAAGGGAATGGAGTATGAAGAATATTATGTAATAGTCAAAGAACCTGGTGATGTTTACATGGATAATATAGCTCCAGATAATGGAACTGCTTGTTGTATTGCAGATGAAATAACTTTTATAGTTGATTCTAATAGCAAAGAATCCCTCAAAGCTTTGCTATGCGGTGGCACCCCAGTGAACACTGGCAGGATTGGCGGAGTGCAAAAATTGATTGAATTATATCTGGACAGGCTGGTACAATGGCTGATTTGCCTTTTGCATGCAAATGAATTGCCCTTCAGGCATGTATTTGAAGCAATTGATGGAAAAACTTTGGGACCAAACACCTTCAAAGGTTCTCTTGGAAATAAACTCTGAGATGATTTGACCAAACTGGATATACAGATACTCCCAGAGTTACGACCACCTGACTTAAGACGACAACTGTCGTATTAAATAAATAAAATAATAGACTACGAAAAATTCGAATTCCGATCAGTTTATTTACTACTATTATTTGTATAATTTGTGTTTTTTGTTATTTTACTTTGATTGAACTACGTACTGGTATATGTTAATGCACATCACTACCATTGTGGTTATTTTCAACTTACGACCATTTCGACTTATGACAGGTTTGTTGGAACGTAACCCCATCGTAAGTCTGGGAGTACCTGTAGTTGATTATACCCCTGTAGAGGGCAACATTAAAGAAGTTTCAGCTAATATTGTTAAGTTTCAGCAGTGACCAAAAATGTATGTATGAAATGTGCATTAGCATACAATCTGGACACCAGCCTCTATATTCATTCGTTAGCCAGACTCTGTACTGAACAGATGCATTTCCTGAGCTCTGATATTGCATCTACTTTTGCATATTGCTAAGAATTTCTGGTACAGATTTCAGAAAGTTGGTCTGGTGACCATCTCTGATTTTCTTCAAATTTTCAGGGTTGATTCATACACCACTCAATAGCTTAAATCTAAAATTTTAGCTTCCTCAGTCAAAAATGTTTAATTTTATGGTCGCTTAAATGGCCCCCACCTTCGACAAAAAATGCCCATGTTGGGCTTGATCGGCCAACGCCTTCATTTTGAGAGGCCTTGAAAAGTGTCTTCTAATAGGAGTAGAAGCTTCAAATTTGTCATGCTAATACAACTTCTGGTGGGCTTTTCAATTTTGCAAGCTAAAAGGCTGTGGAACAAATAGTTTCTGAGTTATAAGGGCTTAAACATGGCTCCATTTTGAAGCTTGCATCAATTCCTCCCACTTTTATGACTCTACCATTCTCAAAAGTTTTAGTTCTACGTCAATCACAGCTGTTTTAATACTCCTAATAGTCTCTATGGGTTGTAAATTTATGAGTGAAATAAAAAATAACCAAAAGTTGATATTTTCACAAAATTTGCAAAATTAATATCAACTTTGGGGCTTAGTATAAAGGTGTCTGAAATTAGTCAGGGAGTTGATACTTCTAGTAAAGAAAGATACATATGTGTACAAAAACATATATTAAGGAATAGATCTCAACTTGACTCCTTCATATAGTTTTGGCTATTCAAAAAAAAGTACTTTTTGTGAAAAATTCAAAATTTTTTCAATTTTGAAATGTTTAAATCTCTCTCTACAATATTGAATTGTAATTTTACTTCCATTTTATTACTTTGTAAGTTAATTCACAAATGTTAAATTACCTTAATAAGTTTTACTCATAAAAAAGACATAATATATACCTAGATTATTACTACATTTGCAGTTAACACAACAGATGGACCAGCTTGTAGGCTCAATACTTGGATCTACCGAAGTAAATCATGTAGAACCGTGTTCTACTGCTCTTTAAGCACTTCCTAGTAATTTAAATTATAGTTAGTACAGATAAACTAGCAGTAACCACCATTTTCAGTACAAAACATTAAATTTAAGTAGCTTTGTTGTATTACTTCCCTTAATACAAGTGTCCAGTACTTAACTATATACAATAATGAATTCCTGATTTTTTAAGCATGTGAATTATTGGCTATAAGTTCATGTTCTTTTTTTAATGTGTTGTTTTATGTAAATTTGTATGTAAACTTATAAAGGGTGATCCAGAGAAATGGGACCCAAAAGAAACCCCTGTAACTCTTAAAGTATAAGTCCTTTTATAAAATCATACGCATCATTCGAAAGAGGATAGTTACAAGTTTGTACAGGATTGTATAGGTTTTGACAAGACAAGATAGAAAACAAAATAAGTGTTAGTTAAAACTAACCCTTCAAGATGACTGCATGGACTGTGGAACAGCTGCGTTTCATAACAGCAATATTATGAGCATGGAAGAAGTGTAGTTTTCAGCTCAAAGATCTTTCAAGACAAATTTTCAGATGTCAAAATCACCTAAGAAAGTAATCCGTTGGTGTGTCAGAAGTTTTTCCCTAACTGGTAGCATTGGAAAAAGAAAACCAACTGGAAGAGAGCGCACAGCAAGGATAGATGAGATCATTAACAGAACTCATGAAATTGTACAGGATAATCCTAACATAAGCATCAGATGTGCTTCTCAGCTGTTAGGAGTTGGATATGGAACAACACACCGTATATTCAAGCAAAATTTAATGCTCTTTCCATATAAAATTCAAACAGTGCAACAACTAAATGATGGAGATTTCGCACGAAGATGACAATTCTGTCAATGGATCCAACAGAAGGTAAATGACACCACCAATTTTCTAGCAACTTTGATTATGTCAGACGAAGCCCATTTTTACTTGAATGGAACTGTAAACAAGCAAAATTGTCGTTTCTGGGCAACAGAAAATCCATTGAATATTACCAAAGTCGCATTGCATAGTCAGCGTGTAACTGTTTGGTGTGGTTTTACTGCATCTCAGATCATAGGGCCGTACTTTTTCGAGGATTCCACCGGAAACATGGTCACTGTAAATGGTGATCGCTACGAAAAAATGTTGACCGATTTCCTTATTCCCAAATTAAGAGATCTTTGTCTAGAAAACCACTGGTTCCAACAAGACGGAGCTACCTGCTATACCACGAGGAACTGCATGGCAGTTTTGCGTCAAATGTTTCCAGGAGAGTTAATCAAGATTTGGAGATGTTGAATGGCCTGCAAGGTCTCCGGATTTTTCTCCCTTAGATTATTATCTCGGGATATTTAAAGAGTAGGGTCTACAGAAATAACCCAATGACCTTGCAAGAATTGAAGGCTGCCATCACAAATGAGATAGGCCATACCACTGCACACACTTGCAAAAGTGATGCAGAACTTACAAGCGAGAACACTGGAATGCTTGGCAACTAATGGGGCACATTTGAAAGGAGTCATTTTAAAAAATAAATATTTCATAATAAACTTGTAACCAATGTTCCCTCTAATTTTTTTTAGTCCGTGTGCGCAAGAAATTTTTGTTGTGCATACATTTAGATTCATGGTGAAAAATTGTGCGAACTTTTCTGAGCGCTATTATCTTCAAAATGAAATATATATATAAATATTAAATACTTAATAAATACTATTTCCATAAAGTGATAGCTCGATCATTACGGTACTATTAAATGGATATTAAAAAACTGTTTACAATATTATATATTCTTAAAAAAGAAAACATTTTATCCATTCTAAAAATATGAATAAAATAAAATTCAACAAAATAAAGAAATAAAATAAAAATAACATTAATTGAAAATGACAATTTTTAGTCATCATTTTTCAAAACAATTTTTAGCATTTAGCAATTTAAAATACTCTCAAGATTAATACATGATTTTATCCATTCACAAAATAGGAATAAAATAAAAAATAATTATTTTTTATGAATTATGAGATAATTACTATTCGTTTTTATGCAAAAATAAGAAAGAGAAGGTTTATATTCAATGCGTTAATGTATAAAAGAAAAAAAATGCAAATACATAGTAAAAAAAAATCTGTATTACGTAATTGTGCGGATGTCGGCGAAGTTGGGTGGAAGGGGTTAATACTTAAAAGAGTGACTATAGAGTATGTTGATGCAAATGGTCAGACCTTGTGTGATGGTATATTTTTGAAATTACTTCATTTACTGTCGTGACTCATGATACGCTTGAGCCTGTGCGCATTTTATTTTGCTGTGTGCGCGGGTTTCACAATGCACACGCGCACACCTTAGAGGGAACATTGCTTGTAACTCTACTCTTTCGAATGATATATAGTTTTTATGAAAGGAATTAAATATTAAGAATATTTGGCTTTTTTTTATGGGTCCCATTTATCTGGATCACCCAGAATATAGCTAATAACTTATGTTTAGACACTGACTCAGAAATTTATTATTGTACTCAGGCTTTGTCTGATTGTCTTCAACACTCCATGGCCTCACAGCCATAAATTGGCAATTTATTATTCAGCTTGATACAGGTCTGTAGTTACTTAGGCTTTTTTTAAAATACTCCTCAATTTTAGATAAACAATCATTTGATAACTTGTACTGTCTCCCCATTTTCCCAGCAACTGTAGGTGGTTCAATTGAACACAAAACATGTTGGAATGGAATCCAGCAAATGTCCTCTTGTTCAGGCCATTTAAAAGGATTCTTTTTCATGAAATTTACTAATAGATCCTTCTCAGTATCACACACTTCAACTATGTTTCCAACAAACCAGTCACCTTCATAGAAACAGGCCACATATGTACCAGGTTTATATTGGTAAGCCACATTTTCTTGTGTAGCATTGAGGAAGGAAAGTTGTACGTTAAAGAAATTTTCATCACTAGAAATTTTGTACAGTTTAATGCCTGTTGATGAAGGTCTAAAGCAGTGATATGAATGGGTTCCTGGGATTGTCTTAATTAAGGAATACCTTTTTTCTAACTCAAATAAATTAGCATTTTCCTCAATTTTAGATGAATCAATTTACAGAAATTATATACCGGTACCATTAATATTAGATTTGCACCAATTGAACATCTCTTTTGGATTGGTGATGTGACCTTTACTTGTTGCTTGTAGACTTGCCCGGGCAACCATCACAGGGGCTCTTTCCATGAGAGGTGGCAAAAAAGTTCCATTCACATGCTAGTTGGAAATCTTTTTCATGTAACACTGAATTAATGATGTTTTTATATTGACTTGCTGCGCCATCGCTAAAGTAACAAATACCTATGTTTTAGTTTAGGATTCTGACTTTTAAGTAATTTCAAGGCTTCACATAAAAAAGAATGAACTGCAGTTGTGTTGTGTGTAAGTGAATCTGATTATTACACAAAAATTTGTAACTTTTAGTTCACCATCAACTTTTTGATAGCAGACTACCGGATGCAAGGTAGCCTGGGTATTGTCCCAGTGATGCCCTTGTATGGCATCCTGAATTATAAAACTATAGTTTTCAGAGAAGTCAACAAGCACTAATGCTGTAGAATCATTGAGGTTTTCTTTACAGTCGGACAAATATTTTGATTGGGCTTTTCCTATGAAATGGTGTACTTTCAACTTTTTTGCACTTTCACATATGTCTTCTACTACATTCGAAACACTTTTTGTCATTGTGACCAGTTGGGTATGGTCTGTATGAAGCCACTGCTTGAAGGAAACCTCATCATCCATGTCATAATCATTGTTTTCAAAAATGGTAAGAAGCCAATCCCGTAACTCATTTAAACCAGGACATGTTTTGCAGTTATTAATCATGCAGTTTCTGGTTTCAGTGTTGCAGACTATTTTCCCTAGTAACACACTTAATTCTACTTTGACGGGGAGTGATTCACATAAAAGTTTAAAGTTCTGGTGTATTTCACAAATGCATACATTGTGTGATCCTTTACTCCCCACACCCATACACCATTTTGGTCTTAGTTCAAAAAACTTTGATTTGGAGATTTTGTCATTTGGATATTTATTTTTGTAAAGCGTATATAATTCTCTGATATTTGTCAACAACAGTATTTTCTGCTTGTGAACCTTCCCTTGTGGTGTTTTTATTGATTTTTAGTCTTTTTTACCAGGGCATTCTCTAGTATATTCATTGTTTTGGAAAAATTCTATCACACTTTCCTTTATTTCATCGCTTATACCCTTGCTACTCTTTTTATTTCTCATTATAGGAAGGATACCTTCTTTTCTCTGAGGCCCTCACAGCATTAACCATTCTGGCTGACACTTCAAATTCTTTCATAACTCTGGACCAGGTTTTACCAATTGGAAGGAGTGTTAGAATTTGTATCTTTTCTTGTCTGGTACTAGTTTTACACTTTTCTTTCAGTTCCTCTATCATATGCTGATAACACTTTTCTTCCTCACTCTCTATAGGTTTCTCCGCTTCCTCATCCAAAATGCTAGGCTTCATATGAAGTACTTTTGACAGCTTTGATTTTGTTGGTTTCAATTTGCTTTAGTTTCCTTTTCGCGTAAAACTTTCGATCTCTTGCTCTTACATACTTAATGGGTGAGCATTCTAGTGAACCTAACGTTTTGTCAAATGTGTCCTTTAATTATTTCTTCTGGAACATATTCATCACTACCTGAGTCTTTTTCATCTTCAATCGTCTTGGCTCTAGAGAAGCATGTTGAGCAAAGTTTCTGTCCTGGTATCAGATTCAGTCTAGTTGCTGTCTTTGTCAATAATTTGTAGTGATTCTGCAAATAAAGTAGGGTAATGTAAACTCTAAACACATTGGAAAATAATTTTAAAACCTCAACATTTGGTTATAGGCTATTCATATAAAATATTCAAAACATATGTATTCAGTAGCACAGTATATAGCCTACCCTATTAAAATTAAATAGCTAATTTAAGTTACAATTTACAATATAAACTTCTTTATGAAATATAAATATATTAGTACCTATATTTACTTACTTGTTATCTTTTTTCGATGATTTCTCCATGGATCTTGGCAGCTACGTTACATTTGTTGGTAATGCATTCCAAACATTTTTTCATGGTGGTAGCATACAGTAGCACTATTTGGGTTGATTACAGTTGCTTTTGTTCTCCACAATAGCAGTTTCCTTGTTTCATCTGTCAGCTCATGTAAGGTATACATACCCACCTTCCTGGTGAGTGTGTTCATGACATGGATCATCCAAGATACCGAAGCTGCACTTTGATTCTTTATTAGAATAAGCCATTATTACAAGCAGTAAAATTAAGTTAATTGCTCTAGTTAAATTTTCTGAAAATAAAAGATCATGATCTATAAAATAGGCCTGGACATTAATGATTAACCATGTTTTACATTTATAAGAATATACAAAGTGAAATGAGCTACCCACAGCCCTTCGAGTCGCTGGTTGTTTTGACAGACATATTAAATTTCTTGTATGTTTTAGACTTATTTACATATTACAATTGTAAATCAACTTAAGTAATAAAATGGAAGTAAAATTACAATTCAATGTCATAAATAGAAATTTAAAAATTTGAGATTTTTCACAAAAAGCACTTTTCTTTGAATCACCAAAACTATACGAAGGAGTTGAGTTGAGATCTATTCCTTAATATATGGTTTTTTTACACATATGTATATTTCTTTACTAGAAGTATCAACTCCGACTAATTTCGGACACTTTTATATTAAGCCCCAAAGTTGATGTTAATTTTGAAATTTTGTGAAAATATCAATTTTTGGAAATTTTTAAAAATAGAAATAAATCCTTTTTTGGTTATTTTTTTTATTTCACCCATCAATTTACAACCCATAGAGACTATTAGGAGTATTAAAACAGCTGTGATTGATGTAGAACTAAAACTTTTGAAAATGGTAGTGGTAAAAGTGGGAGGAATTGATGCAAGCTTCAAAATGGAGCCATATTTAAGCCCTTGTAACTTAGAAACTATTTGTTCCACAGCCTTTTTGCTTGCAAAATTGAAAAGCCCACCAGAAGTTGTATTGGCATGACAAATTTGAAGCTTCTACTCCTATTAGAAGACACTTTTCAAGGCCTCTCAAAATGAAGGCATTGGCCAATGAAGCCCAACATGGGCATTTTTTGTCGAAGGTGGGGGCCATTTAAGTTTTTGACTGAGGAAGCTAAAATTTTAGATTTAAGCTATTGAATGGTGTATGAATCAACCCTGAAAATTTGAAGAAAATCGGAGATGGTCACCCGACCACCCCTGTACCAATTGAGCTGGAATGACCCTTTTTGGAAAGTTTTGAATTTTATATACTTGCATTTATTTTCACATTGTTATAATTAAGTAATTGAATATTAGTGGTTTTTAGCGATTTAGAAGTTTTCATAACGTGCTGACTTAATTTAACTTAAACTTGTGATGGTTATAAACTAATTTTCAACTGTGATGCCATCGCAGAAAGCCTTATGAAGATAGAATTGAAGAGTTAGACTTGCATTCACTCGAAACTAGGAGATTAAGGGGGGAGTTTATTGAAGTTTTCAATATCGTTAATAATATCGATAACGTAAATTTTGACAAACTGTTCACTTTCGATAATAGCAATACTCGTAAAAATGGATTTAAGTTGCGTGGCAGACGTTTCATTACTAATATCGCTAAAAGTTCTTTACGTTTAAAATAATTGCTAAATGGAATAATCTTCCCATGCCAGTTAACAACTCTACCAGTGTTAATATGTTTAAAAACCATTTAGATAAGCATTTTAAAAATATTAACGTTTAAAAAAAAAAAAACAATTAGTAACAGGAGCTCTGGGGGTGGTGGTTGAGGATGTCTGTTGATGATTAATGCCAGCTTGTAACATGCCAGCGTGTGGTGCCAGCAATAAAATTTAAAAAAAAAAAATAGATTAATACGAACGTAGATGTAGCTTGTAGAGTAAACTAACCCACCTTTTGTTTAACTGTACCTACTTCCCCTCACCCCCTGCCTCCTTATTTGCATGTTTGTAACTCTTTACTTGCATGTCTGTGGTTTGCATGGTATGACAGTGAGTTAAGATTGCTTACAAACCATGCAAACACATTCTTATTTTACTTCTTTTCATCTTTCACCCCTTTCTTAATCTCTGACTATTTTTCTGACTTGTTGGCACTGGCTGGTGGATGATGATGAGACTTTTTTCTCTTTTTCTGAATGAATGTTAACCCATGAGTGATAGGTGTTGTTACTTACTTAACCCCTTATTCTCTTCTCTTAACCCCCTACTCTTTCCTTTCTTTCAGGCTGACCTTAGAGTGGATCTTAGGGTCTTTGTTAGCATTAGCTTCTGTAGATCTCACAAGCGTTAGGCACCAGATCCCCAGGTGCCTTCCATCATGCAAGATGGCTAACACGAGCAAACAGGTTCCTGCGCTTATGTGTCTACATGGAATCCAGACAAAAACATCCAAGACCTAGTAAAAATTATAATGCTGCTTTACGCTCCTGGCTGGTTTTGGATAAAGTCTCATCCAAAGGCAAATGAGGGAGCATCTAATTTTTGGTATGTCATGCACTTGCTTAAAGGCTTAGATAAAAAGCATCGGATGATTATGGAGTGTGTCCTCAGAAATAATGCCTATTTTGCCCACCCAGAGGATATCTTGCTCTCAATGATAACAGACACAAGAAGAGAGGTCAGAGAGCTGGCTCTTCAGCACATCATTCGAGCAAGAACTAGGAGCACCAATGTGAGAAATTTTGAGCTGCCAAAAACTGAACTTTGAAGCAGACTATTATCCTAACATGATCGACTGGGACAACGAAACCATCACCCCTCCACCTATTTTACAGAATTTGACAAATGATGATCTTCTTAAAGTTCAAAATGAACCACTTCAGCTTATTCCTTTTTCCCTGTCACAGCCAGGGAGTAGAACATGCTGTAAATGTGGTAACAGAAGCATCACAAGATAGAATTGGTTATGAAAACAGACATAAATTTATTTTGAATGTACTGGAGTCAAGAAAAAAGCTACCTGTGTTCCAATGGAAAGGCCAGTGGTGTCAGTAATTTACGATTTTAAATTTCTTAAGGTGAATATTTTGGTTTTAATATGCTTCAATTGATTCTTTAAGTAATATATGGAGAAAGATTTATTCTAATATATACAGTTGTCCCTTGGTATCCGTGGGGGATTGGTTCCAGGACCCCCTGTGGATACCAAAATCTGCGGATGCTAAAGTCCCTTATATAAAATGGCGTAGTATTTGCATATAACCTACGCACATCCTCCGGTATACTTTAAATCGTCTCTAGATTATTATAATACCTAATACAATGTAAATGCTATGTAAATAGTTGTTATACTGTATTGTTTAGGGAATAATGACAAGAAAAAAGTCTACATGTTCAGTACAGACGCAACCATCGTAGGCCTAACTACATAGTACACATCAGCAACAATGTAACATTTTCTTTCTTTCAACACTTACAGATTGCTTTCATTTAATGACCTGAAAGAGAAATACATAGAATAAAACACAGAATATTTAAAATACAAGTACATATAGAAAATATAATTATAAATACACAATTCAAGTAGCGAATGAATGAGACGTGAGGCGAACAATGCTTAAACAAAGAGTGCTGGAGAGAGAGTGAGGATCTGTGAAATGGCGGGAGGCTACAGCAGGGTATGCCTACACATCACTTCATTCGCGTGGATTCAGCGTAGTGCTTGGCGCGCGGCAAATTCAAGTTTTGCTTTTTGGAACTTTCTGGAATTTTTTTTTTTTAATATTTTCGATCCGTGGTTGGTTGAATCCGCAGATACGGAGGGCCAACTGTGTGTGTGTGTGTGTGTGTATATATATATATATATATATATATATATATATATATATATATATATATAAAACTTTACTTATATCATTTACTTTAATCTTTGTCATTTATCAGGTTTTTTTTATTCAAAGAATTGGTTTCAATTTCATTTCAATTTAAAAAAGGGGGGGCATATGCAACGGGTAGAGGGGGTGCATAGTGGTGTAATTATAGTGTTGTTTAGGGGCCCAAAGGAAAACTGAGCAGTGTGTAGAATAAGAATACAAAATTTTGACCCCTCCCTACTGTGTACCCCTGTTACACCAACTGTCACACACCACTTTGGTCGAAGTTCACAGAACTTAGAGAAGCCAATTTCAGGGCCATTTCGATCTTTGTAAGCAATGTACATTTCTTTCAAATTGCTGAGTAGCAGTCTTTTTTGTTTTTGAAGCTTTTTTCCATCAATCCTGACACACCCAATCTTTCTTTCCCGGGCACATCCAGCTGAATTCATCATCATAAAACTTTTGAACTTTTACTACTACTTCCTCAGGCAGTGTTTTTCCTTTTTTTTCCCTGGTATTGCAAGAATACCTGACTGCTTTCAACTTCCTGGATGTTTTAACCATTTGAAGAGAAACTCCAAATTCTTCTGCTGTTTGTTGTATAGACCAGCTGTTAGGCTCCAGAGTTAGAATCTGCAGTTTCCTTTCTTTTGATAATTCCATTTGGCTTTTCAATTCTTCCAACAGTATTTCATAATCTTCACAATTTCTGCACCTATGCTGACTTGTTCTAGCTTCTGTTCACCCAGATCAATCACTGTAAGAGCTGCCATTTTCTGACCAACAGCTTCTTGTGCTTGTCTTGTTTTTCTTTTGACATACCCTGGTAAAAAATATATCACTTTTTTTGGCTTTACAGGGGAAATGTCAAGTGCTGAACAGCTGGTGTCCAGTTTCTGCTTTTGTGCTTCTGGTGGATCAAATGATTCACTTGATGTTGAACTGATTCTTTGTATTTCAGCCCTGTTTCCTGCAATCAGGACAAAGTTTCTGTCCAGGCTTGATGTCTTTGCCAGTCTCTTCCTTCAACAGTTGAGCTGTTGCAATGTCAATTGCCCGAAGTGAATTTTTGGGTAATGTTGATTTAGGATATTCAAATGGGTTGCAACAGTGCTTCTGCACTCTCATATCTGGTCAAAAGCTGTTTATGGTGCAAGCATATGCATGCATCTTCCTTAAATTGGACTACTTCTATTCCTGTTCGAAGAAAAAATAGTTGTCTTTCCTGAACTGTCACCTCTGTGAACAGTTTCAAACCATATTTTCTGGAGTATGTTTTCAGGTGACACTTTGTTCCCTCTTTATTTCCAATAGTACAAGCTTCCAGTTTTCTTTGTTTCCATGGGTTCTCCCACATGAACACTACTAGTATCTGATGATTTGGCCATTTTCAGTTTTGATCTGAAAACAATAATAGTCATGTATTACATGTTGTTGAACATAAATAAAAATATTATGTATAGCGTAGCACCTAGTCCTGCACTATATAATTGGTAATAACAAAAGAAAAATAAAACATTGTGCCAATGAAATAACAATTATAATGCTAGAAACATCACATGGAACAAAATTTCAAAGCTCTACTGGACCTACAAAAAAGCACGATACCAAAATAAAAAACTAGGCCCTAGTATTTCAGGACATGCTCTTTTCATTGGTTTTTGTTAGAGTATGGTGTGAGCTGTCCCTCATGATCATTTTGAGCTTTAAAGATGGACATTTTTGTCACATAAATTAATTTTGGCCATTTTTGATGTCTTATATCTCAGCAACTAGAACTGGTAGGAAGATCCGGATTGAAACATTTTGTAGCATATGGGCAGTACTTTCTTGGTTTCTAACAAGCTCACAGAGTCAAGTAGATCCGAACTAATTTTCCAAATGTGGCTTCCCAGGAATCAAAATGTAATTTGAAGCCTGCTTTGGGGATATTTTATGGAAAATCTATACTTCCTAGAGCTCTAGTAATGTGAGTTTTGAAATCTACAGTAAATTTTGACCCTAGGAGCAAATTTTCAGAGCAGAAGGATTTGTTACTGTGGAATGCTGACTAGCTAAAAATGGTACAAATAATTTGGCACTCAATGTGATGGACAAAGTAGCCCTAGTGACAGAACCACAAGAGATATGGAACTAAAACATTGCAGAACTTCCTTTAAGGCTTAAAGGAATCTGTGAGCAAAGTTAGAACAAAATCTGACATGGTGAGGTGGGGCACTTTTCCAAAATTGGTCCACTTGACATGGAATGACCCATAGGAAAAGTAAATGTGAATGCAGTATAACTGAAGTTTTTAGAATATGTGAACTGTAAAGTACTAACAACCAATAATTCCATAGCTAACTGGAACTTACTTGTTACCTTTCTGGTATGAATTTTTTTGGATCTGCACAATAATGCTGATGATTTTCATATGATATAAACATTTTTTCATGATGAAAGCATGTAGTATGTATATCTTCTAGTTGTAAACCAGTTCTCCATTGAAGTAATTCTTTATCTTGTATATTTTTTTTATTCAATTATACCTTCGTTTCTAGTGTGACAGTTTTATGACATGTCATCTAATTTTCCTCCAATTGAACAATTTTCCTTTTCCATTTTTATTATAATATAGATATAGAATTATAAGTAGATAGGTACCCAGCTGTAGTATGTGTAGATGAAAAAAATAAACAAATAATTAATAGGTAAAATTAAAAAAAAAATTTATTACAATATTTAAATGAAAATTTGATGAAAACCAAATTTTATATAAAATATGTAAATAAATACTGAAATAAAAGACATCCCAACTCCAAAGTTTGACCATATCTTGTCAAAAGGCATATAAATACATTGTAAAAATTTGAAAGTGATTAATTGTCAACATTGGGTAATGGTCTGGCAAACATATGCTTTTCTTTACTAAGAAAAAGCTTATATTATTTTCAAAAAAATACAGCTTTTGATGGTGCTTATAAGTGGAATAGCATAATAAAAGATAGCAGTGAAAAAATTAGCTCTTAGGTATCAATAGTTTTCCCGTCAGGACCACTGTAAAATTGGCAATCAAATAGGCACTTTTTGCTTTTGATCGATTTTTTGAACCCTGTAGTAGCTAATCCATTAGGGATAGAGCAAAGTTAACACCAAAAATGGACTTTACGCCCTCGTTTTACCATAAATATCAAGTTTCAGCTCTGTAAAGTAATAAATAAAAAAGTTATTGAAAGCCAAAGTTGGCTTCAGAAGCCAATTTGCTACTTAATGTAAATTGTTCAAAAATCCACAACTTTGATAGGCCATATCTCAAAAATTATTAGAGCTACAGAGTTAAAATTTTGGTTTTTCATCTCTAATAGGCCTTCCACTGGTATTAATTTCAAAATTTTTTGAGAAGGTGACCTGGGAAGTCATTCTGAATTTAGGTAATTTCATATGGAATGACCCCTTAATCATGCAGAAAATAAAAATTTACTATTAATTTGAATTTTTTCTTCTTAAAGGCTCATACTATCTTACTTGTTCAACCGGGGCCCAAACCAGAAACAAGGACATTCTCAGATTATGAATCGGTCAATGAATGCATGGAAGGTATGGTCTAATGTTTTGTTACATCTTTCTCTCTACCTTTAAATGCTCTTAGTATTCAAATTCGGAAGAAAAATCTTATATGGATGAAATAGGAATCCAAACACTAATTTTTATTATATTGTTTGCTTTTAAAAACCACACAGGAGTCTGTAAAATTTATGAAGAACACTTGAAGCGAATGAACCCAAATACCCCAAGCATTACTTATGACATCTCTCAACTATTCGACTTCATTGATCAACTTGCAGATCTTTCTTGTTTGGTGTAAGTTACCTTTTTGTTTATTTCAGTTTTCATTTTTACAAAAGCAAAGCAGCATTTTACACCCTTTGTATAGTTTATAAATGTTTTGCATCTAATGAGGAGACTTTCAGGGCAAAATTATGTTGTGGAAAGTTTGGAAGTCTTGCGCAATTTCATATTGAAATAGATGATTAACCAGTGTGATACTACAGTACTTAAAAAGCTCCAGAAGCTATGTTGTGGCCACATTGCAACGCCATTTCTCATTAGGTCAGCGAGATTTATCAATGTTGGCCCTGTTCGGGAGTTAGATGGTGACAAGTCTGTGTTCTTATGATGTAGCAATCTGAAGATGGTTCGGATCCCACATAAACTGTAGGTCAACTCCATCACATGACCTTTGCCTTTGCAAAGGAGGTTAAACAACCCCAAATGTTGTTACTGTCCAAAGTTTTAGAAAACATACTTTGGAAAGGTAAAATCTTTTCCGTAGCATGAAAGGTAAATCCAAATAAAAGATAAGCAAGTTAGGCAGGTTCTTGAGGTGGGAAAAACATTGTGGTAAGTCCTCTTCTGTATTAGTTGGTTGAAGCGAATGGGAAGTGTAAAATTTAGGGTGGAGTGAAAAAATCAAAAGTGCCAGGATCAAAATTGAGGGGGTTTAGATAGTTCTTTTGTTGAGGATTAAACTTTAAAACCAATTTTGTGTGGTTGCATACAAAACTGTGACTGCTCCTGGCCAATTTATGCAAATTGTGTGTGCGCGTGCGCGCACAACCAAAATTTGAACCCAGTGACCTATCTTGGGTTCTAGACATGATAGAAAGCCAATTTAAATTTTTTTTTTTTTTTTTACCTCTGAAGCATATTAAAACATTTGCAAAGGGCTGCAAGCTCAATAATGCATAAAAAAATCCATACTTATATTTTTTTGTCCAAAAATTGCAATTTTTTTTTTTTTCTTTAATAGACAATTTGTGGTAAATGTGTACAATTTTCTACTGAAAATACTACAAATCAACTTAATATTAATCTAAGGTATCAATCATTAAACAAAGTAATAAAAAATAATCATCTAAACCAGAGGTGGGGAGTCGGCCAAAAACAACCAACTCCCAACTCCTGAGTTGGTATTTTTAAAAACTGACTCCCGACTCTTTCCTTATGCTGATCTACAACCTTATAAATATTGGGATGTTTGTTTCGTAGATGGCGTTTCAAGTTTGAGGCTCTAGTTGGAGCATTAGCATGTTTCCCAGTGTAAGCACTAATTTTTGCATTACACTCTTTACCATCCTTTTCTACTTGCCAAATAAAAATACTTTCATCCTCATTTAGCTTAAAATATTGAAAGACTGCTGATTTTCTACTAGGCCCATGACTCATTACTAATAGGGGCTAATTAAATTAATAATTAGTATATTGCTAATTTTTATATGGTACCTAGTATCCTAAAATAGAAATATGAAATTCATTTGCTAAGATTTACCAGAACAATAAATCAAATGTGAATCTAGAATTAGTTCAGGAAGATATTTATTTAGGGCAGAGTAGTATTCTGGTAAATTGTTGGCATATAGAAATTGAATCAAAGAGTCGGGAGTCAGTCATTTTTACCGACTCCCGACTCTTCAAAAAGGCCCCGACTCCGACTCCCCACCTCTGATCTAAACAGCTTCAGAATGTTGTATTTTTGTATTGAACTTTCATCAGTTTCCTTGATTTTACCTTTTGTCAAAAAATGCCATCACAACATTCAAATCCTACCATAGTTGAGGAAGCCTCTGTTACAAGTTTAATGTGCCTCTACAGCCAGATTATGACAAGGCTGGTTGAGTTTGTGCTTCCTTTATTATGTTAGCATCTCTAACCAATGAAGAACTCAATGATAAGGGGCTCATGAATGTCAGGTGAATTTAAGTTTATCATTTTGAGAGATCCTTGAGCTACATTATCGATTTTAGGCACCATGAATCTCTGAACACTACATCTCTCACAACACTGAGTCAGGCTGTAACTCTGGGACTTCAATATCCTCGCCTGAATCAATTATCAGGTCACCATCTTCAAAGTCCTTGTCTGTCACTGTTTCAACTGATTCATTCCCTCTGACCAAAAGTATGTTGTTAACTGCAATGTTGCAGATTTGTGGGTCTGAATCAGCAAGCATGGCAATTAATACATTATCAGGGTGAGCATAGTATGCATTTTGGTAGAGGGATTTTAGGGCTCTCCCTTGCTTCCTTGTGAGGAAATTTCAGGATCCTTTGGAGCATATCATAAAAGTTCTTGGCACCATCTGTGCATTGATACTACTACTTGATCTGGAACCAACTTGGAAAATAGACTAAGATACAAAACTTGAGAGACTGTTGAGATCACTGTCATGTATTGCTGCTGAGCTTGATAGAACAACTTGTAAAACTCTTCTGAGCTCTTCCCTGGGGATAATAAAGTGCAATATGATTGATATGAGAGTTTACCAAAGATGCAAAAATAAATTTTTATAATTTGTAGCACAATCATTTGATAAACCCTGATTTTCAGTGGCCATTAATCAAAAGTTTTTTAATTTATATAGATCAAACATTCTTTTCTTTTGCTTGCTCCTGCTGTACTCCTCTCCTTTTGTATCTGATGTCTGCTGGTGTAAGGCATTCCTTAAAACCAATGCATCGTCATATTCTAGATGTTTTCTGGTCCTCAAAGAAAGCATAGTCTTCTGTCATTTTGAGTTGATACAAATGTTCCATATCTCTTCTCCGATTTGAGTCCTCACAGATGTCAAACAACTTGGGAAGTTTCTTCAGTGAAGGAAGAAAGATTACTCCAGAACTTGTCACCACATTTCTTTTTTGGATATCTATCAAACCTACAAAATTACCAAAACTTTAATGTTCTGAATGCAAACTTCAATTATAAACCCTGTTAAGTTCGTCAAAACAGAATTTATTACCAATCATTCTTATGATTTGCAAATCACTGAATTGCATGATTGTTAATAAAATTAGTCACAAATAAATGTAATTGCAAAATTTACAAAAGTAAGACATATTCTAAATCTTTTTATAAGGGACTGAAAATTTCTTACCTTGAAAATTCTTTGACTAGATCCTGAATCTTGCTGGTGACACTGGGGCGTGAAATTGGATAGACATTGCACCAAATCCAGTGTTCAATCAGACTTAGTGCAACCATATCAGCTGCTTGTCTGGTTGTCCAGTTCTCTTCTGCCATTACATGTTGGATGATATCTTTACCAAGAGGAAGCTTTTAGTTGGGGAATGAGTCTGTGCTTGAAAATCTGTGACCTCCATCAAGAATTTTAACTGTCACTGTCTTAACATCCTACTATGCAGTATTTTTTGGCAATAAGGTTATCAAAATACATGTATTTATCAATTCTATAAATTCAACCTGAAAAAAATAAAATAAAATTTCAAACTAAAAACAAAATATTTGGAGGAAAAGGGCTGAAAAGTTGCATTTTTTTTTAACAAAAATGATGGAATATGAATTTTTTGATGCATTATTGAGCCTGCAGCCCTTCGCAAATGTTTTAATATGCTTCAGAGGTAAAAAAATACATCATAAACAGTTTTTAAGTTTTCTTTCTATCATGTCCATAACCCGAGATGGTCACTGGGTTCAAATTTTGGTTGCATGCACATATGATTTGTATAAATTTTCCAGTAGTGTTTTGTATGCAACCACCCAAAGTTTGGTTTTAAAATTTAATCCTCAACAAAAGACAACTATCTAGACCCCCTCAATTTTGATCCTGGCCCTTTTGATTTTTCCACCTCCACCCTAGACTGTAAATGGTTTGTTTGTAGAAATTTGTGTAAAAAAGTGGTATCAGTCTATGGCAAATATCATTCTAATTAAAAAGAAATTTTAATGACTGGCTTAGTTTTTGTTATATGTAATATAAATGTGTATACTGAAAAATTATTGCTGTATGATGCACTTTTTTTTTAATATTAATTTTAAAATTAAAAACTAAGCCAGTCATTAGAACTTCTCATTAATTTTAAGTAGAATGCTTTTATCTACTATAAAGTGGAGTTTTGCAGAATCCTGTCAACATTCGCATTTTTGGTGCTATTTTTTTTTTTAATGCAGGAAGGAGGGGCCAAGGGCGAATGCGAGCAAAGCCAAAACCCCCCCCCCCCCCCAGAAGAAGAAGAGAGCCAAAATAAAGGTCCAGGGTTTTGGAGGTACCTAGACAATGTTTGAAAGAGTGGAGGTTATAGATGGGGGAAAGATGGATTGAAGAAGATTGTTCCAGAGTTGACTAGTTGAGTACATGAAAGATTGAAAATACCGATTAATCCTTGTGTTAGAGAGCTGGACAGAAAGGAAAGGAATGAGAAATTGTCGAAAGTCTGGTGGTAGGTGCTATCCCTAAAGCAGAAGGCATGCAGTCAGAGTTCAGAAGAACGGTGTCCGTTATAATAGTGACAGTAAATATGTGATCTTTCTAGGGAAGATCATGAGAAAAGGAAGGATTGAGTTGCGTGTTGTTGAAGGTAAGGGGATAGTCGTGTGGAAGATTGTGACTAGTAGACAGATGGAAGAACCGAGTGTTTGAGGCATTGAAAGCCACAAGGTTTTCTCTTTCCTAATCAGAGATGGCAGAAAGATCAGAAGACGGGTGTACCATAGCCGTCCTATGCGAAGCATGGAGTGACTGTTGAGAGGGATGGTTTGTGAAGTGGGTGGAGAAGCGAAGAGTGCAATCATCGGCATCAGTAGTGAATAGGACAGGAAGTGCGACTTAACAGATCATTGATAAATAAAATGAAGAGTCGGTGACAGGACAGAGCCCTGAGGGACACCACTGTTAATAGCTTTTGGGGAAGAATGGTGGCCATCTACAACCGCGCCTATAGATCGTTGAGAAAGGAAATTAGAGATGAAGGCACAGACAGAAGGATAGAAACTAAAGGAGGGCAGTTTGGAAATTAAAGATTTGTGCCAGACTATCAAAAGCTTTTGATATGTTTAACGCAATAGCAAAAGTTTCACCGAAATTCCGAAAGGAGGATCTACAAATCTACAGAAGCTAAGGCTAACTAAAACCCTAAGATCCACTCTAAGGTTAGCCCGAGAGAGAGAAGAAAGTAAGGGGTTAAAAGAAGAGAATATGGGGTTAAGTAAGTAGCTCGTGGGTTAAAAATCATTCAGCAAAAGAGAAGAAAGACACCCATCATCATCCGCCGGCTACTGCCAACAAGTCGGAAAAATAGTCGAAGAGAATATTTCCAGCTGTTGCAGACTGGTCCTCCACTCCATAGGGAGGTAGAGGATGCAGCCCACTCTGCCGGAAAGGGGTGAAAGATGAGAAGTAAAATAAGTAGGCATAACAACCATGCAACATATTCTTAACTCAAACACACTCATACCATGGAAATAAGGAGAGGAAAAAAAAGTAAAGAATAACAAAGTGCGTTAGTTTACGCTACGAGGTACATCGTGTTAATCTAATTATTTTTATTTTTTTTATTTATTTTTTTTGTCACACGCTGCCATTAGTCAACAGACTCATCCCCGATCACCACACCCAGAGCTCCTGTTACTAATTGTTTTTATTATATTAAACAACGTTAATATTTTTGAAATGCCTATCTAAACGGTTCTTAAACACTAACGCTGGTAGAGTTCACGACTGACGCGGGAAGATTATTCTATTTATCAATTACTTTAAACGTAAAGAAGTTTTCAGCGATATTAGTAATGAAACGTCTCCCACGCAACTTAAATCCGTTATTACGAGTATTACTATTATCGAAAGTGAACAATGTCAAAATTTACGTTATCGATATTATTAACGGTTTTGAAAACTTCAATAAGCCCTCCTTAATCTAACTCTCTAACCCTATCTTCATAAGGCTTGTTGTGCAATGACGGAATTAGTTTCGTGGCACGACGCTGAACCCTTTCTAACCTATCAATATCCTCACGCAAATACGGGCACCTATTGGCTTTTGCGCAAGACTCCAGGCACTGGTTCTAACTTTTAAATCCTTAGATACGCGTACGCCTAAATCTACTTCCTCGTCAACGCTCGCTAACTCAATCATCCATCGTGTACGTGTAATTATTGTTACGAGAACCTATATGCAAAACTTTACATTTGTCTACATTAAATTGCATCTGCCACTTATCCGTCCACTCCATAATCCTATTTACATCGTCTGGAGCCTATTTCTATCGTCCTCGTTAACAACCTTACCGCCTATTTTAGTATCGTCCGCGAATTTTGACACGTTATTAGTCAATCCTACATCTATGTCGTTAATGTAAATTACGAATAGCAATGGGCCGAACACTGAACCCTGTGGGACACCGCTACCTACATCCAACCACCCCGATTCACTACCATTAACAAGACCCTCTGTCTCCTAGCACGAAGCCATTCCTCTAACTGAACCACTTAGCTACCTGACCGCGTATACCGTGCGCTTTAACCTTCGCAATTAATCTTCTATGCGGAACTATATCGAACGCTTTTTTAAAATCTAAATAAATAACGTCAGCCGCTCTATGCCTATCGTAATCGCGCACTATTTCGTTATAAAATTCTAACAAATTGGTTAAAAAAAGATCTATGGCGTCGAAACCCATGCTGACTACTATTAATCAAATCACGACTTTCTAAGTGATCGATGATACGATCCCTAACTACGGATTCCAAAAATTTACCGACAATTGACGTTAAGCTAATGGGCCTATAATTGCTAGCTATTGTGCGGTCGCCTTTTTTAAAAATGAGCGTGACGTTAGCTAATTTGAAGTCTTCAGGAATAATCCCCGTTTCCAGTGACTGATCAAAAATCTTCGTTAAAGGGCCTACGATAACGTCTTTCAAATTTTTCAGATGTCTATGATAAAATGCGTCGAGGCCTGGAGCCTTGCTAACTTTTAGCCTATCGATATAATGCGCAATTTCACTCTCGTAAACAGTTATTTCATCCAAAATAATCTCGCTGCTAAATGGAACAATATCGTCCACAGCGGGCACATTATTGACGTCTACGGTAAAAACTCGCAAAAACGTTATTAAAAATACCCGCCATCGCCTGAGCGTCGAAAGCCAAAGCGCCGTTAACGTCCACTAGAGGGCCTATATTATATTTTATCGGCTTACGATTATTGATGTATTCAAAAAACTTTTTTTGGATTATGTTTACTATCCGCAGCTATAAACATCTCTAAATTACGCTTAATATTCCTAACATCTTTTAACCTGACGTCGAAGCTCGATATACCTATTAACGTTAGCTACCGTGCCATTGCGCTTAAGTCTATACGCTCTGTTACGCTCGTTTAGGAACTCTCCTATTTCTCTAGTCCACCACTTGGGCCTACCATGATTTCTAGCGCGCTTGGGCCTACGAGTAATAAACTCCCTTTCGATATTCAAGAAACTATCTTTAAATGCCTCCCAATGCAGATTTACGTCATTACACAAATAAGTTATTCCAGTCCACTACTCTCATCCTATCCGCAAAACTATCAAAATTGGCCCTACGCAAATAAGGGCTTCTATTACGTTACTATCCTAAGTGTTTTCTATCAATAGCTTAAACCTAAGAATTTGATGATCACTTACATCCTAAACTCTCGGTTACTTCTAAACCTTCGACTATATTTTCACCGTTCATCACCACGTCTGAAATATTCTAACCGCGCGTTGGTTCGGTAACCATCTGTCGTAAAAAATTATCTTCCATGAACTCAATCTCAAACCCTCATCATTACCAGTAAAAGTCTTGTAATTAACGTTAGGACAGTTAAAGTCTCCGACAGCTATACTATCACGATTATTAATAAACTTACCAAAAAGTGTGTAAAATCTAGTATCGGTATCGAGGGATTGAACGGGAGGTCTATAAACAACAAAATTGAAACTGAGACTACGCGCCCTAACTTCAACGCATATCGCATTAATTGCTGCCGGAAAATCTATCTTAATCTCGATAGCCCTAAGGGAATTACGAATGTACAGCAAAACGCCGCCACCAATCCCATGTAACCTATCGTTAGTAAGAGTTTAAAACCCGGTATATCAAGTTACCCCAACAAGTCTCGAGTCACGGTATTTAACCACGTTTCAGTGATAGCAACTATATCGTCGTTGCCGGAATAAATTATCACCTTAAATTCGTTTAATTTATTTCTAATTTTACGCGTGTTACAATCAAAGACGTTTGTTATTTTTTACGACGGGCCGGCATTTTAAACTATTTTTCATGTCGGGCCCGCCTTTCCCAGACCCACAACGTTTAAAGAAGGCTTCGACCTATACAGCTTTCGAACATTTCCGTCAATTAACCTACCTACCCTAGCATTACCTATTTCATTAAAATGCACCCCCATCTTTTATAAAAAGTCTAGGATCACTGAATTCTGATCACAGCATTACGAAGGGTACATTTTCCTCAGCACAAATTTCTTCTAATTTAGTATTAAAAAAATGTGTTTGACGTAATCCTAAGACCCAAACCGTGCTTAGGGGTAATACATAGAACTAAAGAACTATCTGACTTCGCCCTCAGGGACCTAATTAACCACCTATATCTCCAAAAGGTCAGGCACTCTCGTATCGGGCCTATATGTTGCCCGCTAACATCGTCACCAACATCGAGTGACGGGAGGCAACATCAATCCTATCCACTTCGTCTCTAATTCTGTCAACCTTGGCCCCGGGAGACAGACCCTCCTCCTCTTGGATGGATTCCGTTCAACGAATTCTCTATCCATATGGCGCACTAAAGAGCCCAATTAAAATAGTTTCCCCCTCCTTCACGTCCCTATCCAAATGGGCGAAAGGGTTCGAAACCTCGATAGGGGGGGGGGGGGTTCCTATCACCTAACGTAGAGTCGCAGAGAGATTAAAGAAGATCGCCAGTAGAGCGTCCCTTGTGGAACCCATACTGACGATCTGAAAGAAGATTGTGAGAAGGGAAGTGTTTAAGAATCTCCCTATTAAGGATAGATTCAAAAACTTTGGAATGGCAAGAAATCAAAACAGTTAGACGATAGTTTGAGGGTTGAGAGCAGTCACCTTTCTTTGGGACATGCTTAATGAAAGCGAACTTCCAGCAGGAAGGAAAAGTACCAGATGAAAGACAAAGACGAAAGAGTTTGCCAAGCAGGGTGTCAGCACAGTTCTTAAAAACAGCAGGAACACTATCAGGACCGTACGCTTTCCGGAAAGAACATCTTTGGAAGAGATTCTAAATTATGACATAATAAAATCAAAGGGAGGGGACAGAAGAACGGTACTGGATTCATCCATGGTTGAGTTGGAGGCAGAAGTTTGAGTGAAGAATTCAGCTTTGTCAGGAGAACAGACGGAAACCGAGCCGTTGGAATGGAAAAAAGAGGAAGTAAAGTTGTTGGAGAGGTTCTAAACTAGATAGCAGAAAGAGCTAGAAGAATTAGAATTGGATAGGTTTTCACATTTTTGCCGGATGAAGGAATTTTTGGAGAGTCGAAAAACAGAATTTTGCACGATTCTGGGCAGATATATAAGCCGAGTGAGAGTCAGGAGTTGGGTGGCGAAGGTACCTTCTGAAAGCCTCTGCTCTCTTGTGGATAGCATTAGCACAATTAAAGTTAAACCAAGGGTTTTTTTGCGTTAGTAGTAAGAATAGAATATGAAATGTACGCCTCCATGCCCAAGAGGATTACCTCCGTGATGCCCTCAGCACACTCGGGAGGGTCCCGGCAACGGAAACAGCAATCATTCCATGGGAAATCGGAAGTACTGCCTAGGGGTCTCCCAATCAGGGCGCCTCTTGGGAGGATCCAAAGGCTGAATTGGAGCAATAGGACAGAAAACATAAAGTTTGTGGTTGGAGGAGCCCAATGGAGAAAAACTTTTCAATATAAGAAAGATGAGAGGTAAGAAATAAATCCAGAATGTTGGGCCTATCTTCAAGGTGATTGGGAATAAGAGTAGGGTGCTGTACAACCTGCTCTAGGTCATTTAGGATAGAAAAGTTGTAAGGTAGTTCACCAGGGATGTTAGTGAAATGGGAGGAAAGCTAAAGGTGTAGTGAACATTGAAATCTTTTAAAATGGAGATTTTAGCAAAGTGAGAGTGGGATAAAATGTATTCCACTTTGGAAGCGAGGTAGTCCAAGAATTTTGGATAATTAATAGAATTGGGAGAAAGGTAAACCGCGCAGATGTATTTAGTTTGAGATTGGCATGTAAGCCGTAGCGAGAAGGTATAGAATTTGGAGGATTCGAATTTGGGAATACGAGAACAAGTTAGGTCATTTCGTACGTATACGCAACATCTACCTTTGGAGAGAAGTTGAGTATAGAGAAAGTAAGAGGGTACAGAAAAGGGGTTGTTGTCAGTCGTCGTTTTCAGTGAGGAAAATAAAATAAGGTTTAGAGGTGAGATGGCATTCAACAGATTGAAAATTTGAGTAAGGCCAGGAATGTTGCAAAATTTTATGGAAAGTGAATCAGGCAGAGGCCCAGAATATCTTGAATGGGCGGTAGCAGATCCAGCCCCGCAGCACGGGTCTGCGTTCCTTGTATCGACAGCGGGAAACCAGAAGTAGGGACATTCATGGTCCCCTCCTCAGGGACTCTGAGGCTCTTGAAGTTTGCGAGTTTTTAAAAATTTTGAAAAGAGTATGTAGGGAGGGAAGCGCGTGTTTGAGAGCATGCTGGACTGCTCACAGGGTAGTAGATGAGACACGGAAAAAGATCAGCTAAGGAGGACAGGGACAGGAGAAACCGGAGTTCCAACGCTCTCTATCTTCTGTTTAACGTCCCCCTCTCGGAGTACTTCTATGGGTAAATCTTACTTTTAAGGCTGCACAGCAACCACGTATCTAACATTAATAACGTGTATATCAATCGTTAGAACAGAAAGAACAGCTATGTAAACTTTTCAAAATATAAAAAAATGAAACAAAAATAATTCTAAGAAATGTATGAAATTGAAAGCAATTCATACAATGGTGGCGACTGAAGTCGTAGTACTTTTTTTTATTATTAATGTTTACTCGTTTCTTGCTTAGACCTAGTTTAGTCGAATGCCGAGTTGGGTCAACTGTTATGCCCTTGATGATTGGTTAGGTTAATTCATGATATTTTCATTAAAACTTAGGCCTGAAATAACACACACGCAAAATTTTATATTTTAAAAATTCTAAGAAAAATACGTTTTTGACTACTAAAATATGATTTTCATCGCTCTGCCGGGGGCAGAAGATGATTACCTATTATGCTAAGATTTTGCAGAGGCTATTTTCTCATGCATGCGCAAGTTTTTGTCTATTAGAATATGGAAATCGAAAAAAATGTAAAATCGATCCACCCTACTGTGTATATATAGTTCTCTGTTCTATCGAGTGATATACAGCGATGTAAACTTTTCAAATTAGAAAAAAAATTACAATTCTAAGAAATGTATAAAATTGAATGCAATTCGTACAATGGTGGCTATATATATATATATATATATATATATATATATATATATATATATATATATATACACGGTGAACCAAAAGTAGGTGGACAGTAGGTTGAATAGGGTTTGTGTTATATTATATTATAACTATGGTGTTCATTATAACTATGGTGTTTGTTATATTATATTAAATATTATAACTAAATTTATTTAAATTTTATTTTGTATTATAGTATACAAAAAAATTAAATATGTATTCTCAAAATAAACGTTATCATTTACTGTCCACCTACATTTGGTTCACCCTATATTATATATATATATATATATATATATATTATATATATATATATATATATATATATATATATATATAACTGCAATGACCACGCAGTATATAAATGAATAGAAACGACGTAAATAAGGAGCGTCTCTGCACACGGGGAAGAGAAATAACGAATAAATGAAAAATGAGGCGAACCGCCCGGCCATGGGTTCGATTCCCGGGCGGTTCGCCTCATTTTTCATTTATTCGTTATTTCTCTTCCCCGTGTGCAGAGACGCTCCTTATTTACGTCGTTTCTATTTATATATATATATATATTAGTGTTGATATTGATTTTTCCCGTTCTTGCAGAATAATGATAAATCTGCACTTGAAAAAGGTGCCTTTGAATGTTAAATAGACATAATAGTTGGAATCCATCTGACTGCTGCCGCCTCCGTGACAAAAGTCACAGAAATTGCCCATGTATCTCTAGGAATGGTCCCAATAGAGAAGGAAATAAAAAAATGTACACCACAAAAGCGCAGTAATATTCCCAGTAATCACTCCAACTTCATTCTAGGATTTGCGCTGATTGATGTTATGAGGGGCTTCTACAATTTCCCTGACGTCGTTTTGACTGATATTGGTCGTTCAGACTCTTAAGTTTAGAACAAAGTTTCGACGTCAGTCTTTGGTTCAAGCTTCACAACTCGTAATAAAGTTGTTCTATCGCATTACATTTGGAAAACGTGAAGCCACTCGGGCCTATCAAGGATCCATATTAAGTCGGATAAATGATTTAAAGATGTATTTTATGATCAGATTTTGCGAAGCATCCATTTCAAGTCTGTTGATAATAATAATAATCCTTAGGTTATATACAAAGCTACCGAAGTAGCCTACATTACTTAACTCTTACCTAATATACAGGGTGAGCGAAAAGTCCCTGTGCACCCGTAAGTACATTCACTATAACATACTTCGAACAGGTGCACAGGCACTTTTCGGTCACCCTGTATATACATTATTTACCCAAGTAAGAAACACACGCTCTCATTCATGAACGAGACGATTGGTGTCACTATTTCCACTAGTACTTTAATGTACTTTTTCATTTCCTTCCTCGTATTGATTACGGGGATCATTCCTCCAGATCCATGCGTAATTTCGGCAACTTCCGTCCGCTGAGGTAGCAGCAGCCAACAACAACAACAGCAACAACTCCTATGCCTCTTTCACATTCACTGACGCGTTTTTCAAGTGTCATTTTCTTATTTATCAACATCAGCATATTATATTGTAGATGATGATCCTTTATGTGCTTTAACATGCCCATTTAGTCAAGTACTTCAGCCCCGTCAATGATAACTGAAAATACAGCACTGAAAATGGTGTTTACGTCATTCTGTTATATATATAGACCTATATATAAATATATATAGGTTGAAAAGCACTTACGCCAGTTACTCGTAATTTAATGGAAAATAACAGCTGGAGACGTAGTGAAATGAGTGACAAATGACTGGTGAAAAATTAAGAATAAAGTTCGAGGCTATATATAGGTCACAGAAAAAAATAAAATAGAACAATAAAAAGTGTAGGAGCAGCATACAAATTTATAAGGAAAAAACTACCAGAATTTTAGCACTTTGCCCCATCTTGTTTAAATCCGTTCTGAACGAATTCAAAACAACAGGATCAAGTTAAAAACGGCCCTGGCTAATGTTAAAATTATTTGCAAGTTGAATAATGGCAGACTCAAGAATATTTCTGTAAACAATGTTGCTTGAGTGAAAGAAAATTGAAGCATTATTCCAATCCATATTCCAAGCACTACCTAAAAAGTGTGGGAAAAAGGGAAGTACAAAAAGCAAGCTCAAAATGTGTTTTGAACCTTTCTTCGAAAAACAATGACGATGCAAAAAACGTCCTTGGATTTGCCATGTCTCCCCCCCCCCCCTTTTTTTTAAAAAGGCTAACACCATAGTCATTATGGACAAAGTGAAGTTACATTAGAAAGATGAACGAGCTTCTCCAGGACCCCACCACGTGCAGAAAGTTTGGGAACAACTCGCAGGATGACGTCATCAAGTCGTTCAGTAGTGGCTTGAAACGTATTCTCAAAGATCATAATGACTTAATCCCGCTTTTCACGTCCACTTCGCCTTCTCTGCCCTACATTTACGATCTTATTAAAACCCACAAACCTGGCAACCCTATGCGCCCGCGGCCCTATTTTTAGCTCTGTGGGTTCTATTACCTATAAACTCCAAATGGCTTGTCAAAGTCTTGTTCCCCATTCTGGGAACTATCTCTAATTCACGTAAAAAATTCTATGGATCTTATTGAAAAACTGAATAATGCATGCACTAAAACCAACGATAGATTGATCAGTTTTGACGTTCGTTCATTGTTTACAAAAGTGCCGATTGACGATATGGTCGACTTTCTCTCCCGAGAATTACATACTACCTGCACACATCGGTTTGGAACTCGTTAAACTTTGCATCAAAGACTGTAAATTCACTTTCAATAGCGAGTTTTATCAACAGGTTTTTGGGATGGCCATCGGTAATCCCTTGTCGCCCCTCCAATATTTATGTTTTTCGAAATTACTTACATTCCGAGAATCCTGGGGATTGGCATCCCATGGTTGCGGTATGTTGACGATATTTTGTGTAGCTGGTTCAGGAAGCATGACCTGGATGACTTCCTCCTTCAGTTCCAATCATTTCATTAAGGGGGAAAAATAAAAAATAAAAAATAAATAAATAAATAAATAAATAAATAAATAAATAAATTTGTACTGCGTACACTTTTACTCTGGACATGACACTCCCATCAAGAAAGCCATATTTTCTTCCGTTACTCCGCGCTCTTAGTATCGCAAGTCCGGAATACATGGATGCCGATTTAGAAAAAAAAATCAACAGTATTGGAAATGATTTGTGTTACCCCACCTGCTTTTTTTAGAATGTTGTCTTAAGTCAAAACGAACGTTCTATCGTGTGAATAATAACCCTCGCACTTTGTCGAAGAATATTTTAGTACTTCCTTTTTTTCCCAGGCTTTTTAGGCATTGCTAATGTACTTAAACTTTTGGATATTAATGTAGTATTTTCATATGACAATATTGTGAAAAATATCATTGTATAAATTAGCTATCAATAATTCAGGCATTATCTATAAGATTGGTTGTAAATAATGTGATTCCTTTTACATTGGAGAGACGGGAAAAGATTTGCACACGCGTGTTAAAGCAGCATCAATATTCCATTAGAACGGGACAGTCGTCCAGTGCCTTTTTCATCCATTTGTCAGAGTTATCCCACTGTATTGATTGGAATAATGCTTGTTTTGTTTCACTCTAGCAACATTGTTAATAGAAATATTCTTGAGTGCCATTATCAAACTTACAAATAACTTCAACATCAGCAAAGGTCTTTTTCAACTCGATCGCGTTGTTTTGAATTCGTTCAGAATGGATTTAGACAAGTGTAGAGTGCTAAACCTTTGGTAAACTTGTATGCTTCTCTAACACTTATTTTTCAATATATATATATATATATATATATATATATATATATATATGAATAAAACCACGAAGGAAAGGAAACACAAAATGGTGCTCAAGCGCTTTCGTCTAATGACATCCTCAGGATGTTTCCTTTCCTTCGTGGTTTTATTCATCATAAATATTTTTCACGTGTTACTTTCGTGAAATAATTTTCATATATATATATATATATATATATATATATATATATATATATAGTCATGCGGGCGGTCTTTCTGGGGTGGATCGCCCGCGGGCTTTTCTCCATGTGGCGAGGGGGGTCAGCCGCGGCTGGGGGCCCTGCCGGGTCCCCACCCGGTTGCGAAGTGGACTTTTAGCATACCCTGCTATCCTACAGCCCCCTCTTTCCTGTCTTCCCCTCTTCCTTGCCCCCTCTGTTTTTTATGCTTTCTCTGTTCACTTCGCGCGCCCCGTGGGCTGCCGGGGCTGGTCGCTGGGGGTCTCGCTCCCGGGGCCGGACTAAGTTGGCTGGTAGGGTGCCCAGGCCTGGGACCCTGGGGGGCCTTCGTCTTTGCTGCCGGCGGGGGAGAACTTTCGACGCTGCAAGGGCCCCTTTTGAAACGGGGGTACCTACATGGGACGAGGCACCCATCCCCCGCCGGCATGCGCTTGGTCCCCTTGGGCCCCGGGTAATCGGTTCCCCGCGGCCCCGGGCGCGAAACCACAATAAAAATTTTCTTTATGGAAACACTTACAAATCTAATGGACCTCGTTGACGACCCGGCTTGTGCATCTGACCTCCCTCTGACTACCTCTTTGGACCTTGGGTCTGGTAAGGGCAGTCGGCAGCCCTCACCCACCCCGTCTGCTCTTCTTGCCGACACCTCCTCTCCCTCTCTTCCCCAGGCTCGTGGCGCCGCTGCCCGACCCCCGCCAGTGGCGGATGGACCTGCAGTGGACCCCTGGATCCCCCCATATTCCACGTCCCGATAGGGACCCACCTGCTTTTTCGCCCTCAGGTGGGAAGCCCGCGGCCCCGGTCGCCCCCCACTCCGGTCGGGCCTCGGCCCCTGGGGGACGTGGGACCCGACGTCGCCGTCCGCCTTTCTCGTCTCCCCGTCCCCTCGAAGTACCGGTGGTGTTTGGCCCGACGTCTTCGCTCGGCCTTAGGACGGTGGACAAGTTCCTCGTCCTCCGCCCCTCCTCCTCCAAGCCCCTCCCCACTAACCATGAACGCCTATTTCGAGCGATCCATGGGATGACGGGCACGGCTCGTTTTGACCTTCGGCCTCAGAGGGATGGCTCCATTCTGATAAGGTCGCGTTCCTCTGTCGAAACCACCTCTCTGCTCGCTATCCCCAATGTCCTGGGCTGCGGGATTACGGTGTCCCCCCACCCCCGCCTCAATCAGTGCCAGGGCACAATCTACGCTGCTCGTCTTCTACCCATCCCGGTGGAAGACCTCCAGATTGACCTCGCCTCCCAGGGTGTTGTGAGGGTGTACCGCTTTCCCGACAGATCGCGATCCCCAACCGCCCCTTCTCCTCGCCTGCTCCTCACTTTCGACTCACTGGTGCCCCCCGTTTCGGTATTCTGGGGCTTTGGTGAGAGACGAGCGTGCGAATTCTCAGTACGACCATACGTGCCAGATCCTACGCGCTGTTTTCAGTGCAATAGGTTTGGCCACGTGAGCAGCTCCTGCCGTCAGCCGGCCCCGTTGTGTTTCCGCTGCGGCCGCCCTCCCCACCCCTTGCCCTGTACTGCTCCGCCTTCCTGCACCAACTGCCATGGACCACACCCTGCTTCATCCCGCTCTTGCCCGTCCTTCCTCTTTGAAAGGGAGGTTCGGGCCCTCTGTTCATCAGAGTTTCTCAGCGCTCGGGAGGCGCGGGACCGGTTGCGTGGCTGCGAGGCCCAGCGTGGTGCCTCGTACGCCGAGGCTCTCCGTTCCCGGACCCCGTCCTCACCGGCGGTTCCCAACGCGCCTCCACCCACCGTGTCCGCTACTCCCAGTCCATCCTCTGCCGCCCAGCGGACTCCTACCGCGGCTCCCCGTACTACCAGCGCGTCCCCACGTGCTCCCTCCGCGAACGCCGATGCTTCGTCGGCAACCCCCCCCCTGCCCCTTCTACGCCCTCTCCACCGGCGCCTTCGGCCACCCCATTCCGGATCGTGACCCGCCGTCACCCATGGCGGCCGCAAGCGCCGCGCCAGTGGTGACCCCGAAAGGTTCGAAGCCATAAGCCTCGCATCACCTTCCTCTCCCAAACACAAACGCCCCCTTCGCCCTACCGCCCCGGTGTCCTCACCGTCCCCACTGCGCAACCGTTATGCACGCTCCCCCCTGGGGTCCCCGACGGCCCTCGTGGTGGGGGCTGAGATACACCCCTCCGGCCCGGTCGATGGACCCACTGGAGGGGGAACTCGCCCGCCTGGTCGGCGTGGGTGGGACGTGCACGCCCCCGCGCTTGACCCGCCCCATCTCTCTCCTCGACCTGCCAATGCCTCTGGGTGAGGTATTATTTTCCACTCCCCCCTCGTAGTCCTGCCTCCCCCGCACCTCCGGTGAAGGGGGGGGCATTCTGGATACCTCTCGCATCCCCTTCTCTGCATCGCTCTCCCCCGAACGTCCGGGAGACTCCTCTTCTGGAGGACTTGCCGGCGTCTGGTTCCACATCGCCCCCTCGTCGGGGTGACCCTCGCCTTCGCCCTCGCCCTCGTTCGGCGTCCCTCGCTGAACTCCGGGGCTTTCCGATTCCCTCTTTAATCTCGGGCCGCCCGATCGGCCCACCCACCCCATAACCATCCTTTACGTTGACTTTCCTACCCCTCCCTATACCTCGCTCCTGCAGTGGAACATCCGCGGGCTCCTGGTAGGCCTCGAGAGTCTCTTCTCTCTCCTGGCCTCCAGGTGTCCGGCGTGTTTCTGCCTTCAGGAGACGATTCTGGGATTCCGTTCCCTCCCTCGAGTGTCCGGTTACTGCGGGCTCCCTTCCCCGCCTCTCGATGGGGCGGGGCGGGGAGGGGGGGCTCCGCGGTCTTCGTGCACCGCTCCGTCCCTTTCCGCCCCCTCCCGCTCCGTACAGTCCTGCAAGCTGTGGCCGTGCGCCTTTCTTTGGGGCGCCAGCTCACGGTCTGCTCTCTTTACCTCTCCCCTAACGTACGCCCTCCACCCAATTCTCTCCGTGACCTAATTCTTCAGCTTCCCCGCCCTTTCCTGATTCTCGGGGACTTCAACAGTCGGGACCCGGCCTGGGGGGACGTTTGCTCCACCTTTCTCTCCGGGACCCTTCTCTCCCTTATGGACGAGCTCGAGTTCACCTTTCTGAACGATGGCTCCCCAACCTGCCTTCACTCGGCCCACGACAGTTTCACCTGTATCGACCTTTCCCTGGTTTCCCTCGAAATCGTGACGGAGTTCACCTGGGAGGTCCTGCCGGATTCTTCCGGCAGTGACCATTTCCCAGTGTGTCTTACCTCGACCCGTCTCCTCCCCCCCCCCCCCTCTGTCCGCCCGCGCTGGCTGTACCTGAGCAGACTGGGCCTCATACGCGAGGGGCACGGCGATCTCGCCATCAATTCCTGCCTTTCCTTCCGTCAGTGAGACCCTCGCCTTCCTCGAGAGTAAGATCCTCTCGGCTGCCGCCAGTTGCATCCCCCGTACCTCTGGCTCCCCCAGGCCGCGAAGCGTCCCATGGTGGACCCCAGAGTGCTCCCATGCCGTTCAGGAGCGGCGCCGTGCCGGCCGCCGCTTCTACTGGACCCGCCAGCTGGAGCACAAGATAGAGTTTCAGCGCCTGAAGGCAGTGGCCCGTCGGGTCCTGAAACTGGCCCGGCGTACCTCCTGGCGGAGTTACGTGTCCGGGATCTCCTCCTCGACTGCCCCCTCGACTGTTTGGCGCAAGGTGCGTAGCTTTGAGGGGACCCGTGTCCCCTCGACCCCCGGTACTTCGGGTCGGAGACGACGAGTTCGTCTCCGATCCGGAGGCCGTCGCGAACGCACTCGCGGCGCACTTCGCAGCCATCTCCAGTTCCGATTCCCCCCATTCCCGCCGCGACCCACCGGATTTTCCACCTCATAGGGATGACCCCTATAATCACCTCTTCCGCATGACGGAGCTTCGGGAGGCCCTCCGCACCCGGCCCCGATAATATCCCCTATGACTTGTTACGGCACCTCCACCCCTCTGCTCTCAGCTTTGTACTGGACCTCTATAACCGGATTTGGTTGGAGGGTTCATTCCCGGACCGGTGGCGTGAGTCCATCGTCGTCCCCATCCCGAAGCCCGATAAAGACCCCTCACTCCCGTCGAACTATCGCCCCATTTCCCTGACATGCTGCGCCTGCAAGGTTATGGAGGCGATGGTCGCCTCGCGGCTGTCCCTTACTCTGGAGGCGAGTGACCAATACCCTGCTACCCAGGCTGGTTTCCGGCGCTTCCGGTCTACCACCGACCCCCCCCTCCTCCTTAGCCACGACGTGCAGGAGGCTTTCTCCCGGCATCACTTTGTACTCGCCGTCTTTTTCGACCTCCAGAAGGCCTACGATACAACTCGGCGGAGCGCGGTCTTTGACTGCTTACGCTCCCTGGGTTTCGTGGGCTTTCTCCCCTCCTTTATTTATAACTTCTTGTCCGCCCGTTCTTTCCGCGTCCGCATCGGTTCTACCCTCTCTGACCGCTTTCCGTTGGAGGAGGGTGTCCCCTCAGGGTAGTGTCCTTAGCGTCCTGTGTTTCTCACTAGTGATGAACACAGTCGCTACGGTCCTGCCTACTTCCGTTCGTAGCTCCCTCTATGCCGATGACCTGGCTATCTATTGCTCTGGCCGCCTCCCGTCTTTGGCTGAACGTCGACTCCAGCTGGCCATCAACGCGGTGGTTCGCTGGGCGTCCTCGGTTGGCTATGCTTTCTCACCCTCTAAGTCTTCCAGTATGCTTTTCCGTCCTCGGCGCCTCCGTCTGTCGCATACCTTCGCCCTTACCCTTGCCGGCACTCCTCTTCCCCTCGTCCCATCCGTTCGATTCCTGGGTATGACCCTCGACGAATTTTTCGGTTGGGTTCCACACCTTAGGCGGTTGCGGCAATCATCTCGCCGCACCCTCTCCCTTTTGAGTCACCTGTCCCACATGACCTGGGGGGCGGACAGGCGTACTCTGCTGCGCCTGTACACCTCCCTGGTGCAATCCCGCATCGACTACGGCTGTGTGGTCTACAGCTCCGCCTCCTCTCCGGCACTCCGTATGCTGGATCCTCTTCTCCACCGTGGCCTTCGCCTGGCGTCGGGTGCCTTCCGCTCGTCCCCTGTCGCTAGTCTTCAGGTGGACTGCGGACACCCCCCCCCTGCCCCTTCGCCGGGGCCTTCTCATGGCGAAGTGTTACCTTCGCATCTGCCGCCTCCCGAGGTCCCTACTCTTCTCCGCGATCTCCCAGGCGCTACCCCGGCCTGACACGTGGCATTTCGCTGCCTCCCTGGCCGACATCTTTTCGTCCCTGGGGATCCCCCCACCCTCTATTCTGCCGTTCTCCTTCGACCTGTCGCTCCCCTGGCTGACCACCCCTATCTGCCGCTGCCAGGCGCTCCGTGGCCTGCGTAAGGAGTCTCCTCCTACCGTCCTCCGGTCTTCTTTTCTGGCCCATCTTCCCGTACACTCGGACGATGTTCCCGTCTACACCGACGGCTCGCGGCCGCCGTCTTCTCTCCGTCGCTGTCACCTACCTCCCGGGTATCCCCCTGCCGGTTCAGGCCTCCATCTTTTCCGCGGAGCTCTTTGCCCTTCTGGAAGCCCTCCGTCTGGTATCGGGTTTTTCGCGGTCTTCCTGTACCATCTTTTCGGACTCGCTGAGCACCCTTCAAGCGCTCGAGCGCTATGATTCCCCGGACCTCCTCGTACGCCTTATTCAACTGGAGTACCATGTCCTGCACACCGTTCACCGGATCCGGGTCACCTTCTGCTGGGTTCCTGCCCATGTCGGTGTTTCCGGTAATGAGGCGGCTGACCGCACAGCCCGGTTCGCCGCCTCGATGCCTCCCCTCCCCCGCCCGCTCCCCTTCTCTGACTATGTGCAGGTCTTTCGGTCCCTCTACGACCGCATATGGCAGCAGTCCTGGGACGATGCCACCGGAAATAAACTCTGGTCCATCCGCCCCCGCCTGTCATATTGGGCGTCCTCTTTCCACCGCTCCCGACACAAAGAGGTCGTCCTTGCGCGGCTTCGCATCGGCCATACGCGCCTCACGCACGGCTATCTTATGTCCCGGCAGGAGGCTCCTTGTTGCGCCTCCTGCCAGTCGCACCTCACCGTCTTTCACATCCTTGTGGAATGCCCCACCCTGTCGTCAGTACGTCGTCGCGCCTTCCCGTTCCTCTCTGATTTCCCCCTCCCTGATCGTTTACGTCTTATGCTCGCTGAGAGCCCTCTCTTCTCGCTTGACCATCTTTTCCTTTTCCTCTCCCAATCTCGCCTTCTCTCTGAGCTTTAGGTGACTTCTCACCCGTCGTCCGCGGTCCTCCCACTTCTAGTGCCTTTCCCCCGTCTCCGTTTCTCTCTCTCATATTCTGCTTCGCCATGATATCCGCTAGCGTATAGCGGGAAATGGCGGTAAACGCCCCAATACAAAAAAAAAATATAATATATATATAAAACTTAGACAAGAAGGGCAGAGTGCTAAAATCTAGGCAGGTTTCCAGTATAAATTTGTATGCTCCTCTTAAAAGTTTTTTAAATTTATTATTTTTTAATTAACTATAACATTGGTTGGAAACAATTCATTTGATCTTGTGTTGGATTCGGGCAAAGTGCTAAAATCGGTAGTTTTTCCTTACAAATTTGTATGTAACCTATATATAGGCTGTAACTCTTTATGTACTTCAGTGTTCCTGAGGATGTCATTAGACGAAAGCGCTTGAGCAACATTCTGTATTTCCTTTCCTTCGTGGTTTTATTCATCAAATATTTTTCACGTTAATTTCGTGAAATTATATATATATATATATATATATATATATTATATATATATATATATATATATATATATATGAAAAATTATTTCACGAAAGTGACACGTGAAAAATATTTATGATGAATAAAACCACGAAGGAAAAGAAACACAAAGGGGTGCTCAAGCGCTTTCGTCTAATGACATCCTCAGGAACACTGGAGTGAAAGGACAGATCAAGGCAATATATAGGTTACAAAAATAAACATACATACATACATATTCACAGAGCTGGGCAATAATACATTGAATGTATTTAAATACTAAATACTAAATACATGGGAGAAATGTATTTAAATACTAAATACATTTTACGAATGTATTTAGATACTAAATACAAAATACATCAATTGTATTTAAATACATTTGTAAATACATTTTAAATACATACAAATTTTAACATATGCATTCATTAATTCATGTTTTGATAAATTTCTACTTTAGGGGACACGGTGACTTCGTGTTTGCACAGCAAGCAGGTGCACTTTACCTTATTACCGTCTTTAGATTTAATTTTAAAGTATTTTCCATCAAACAGAGGGTGCACTAAATTGTTATCTGCAGATATATCACTGTTTGATTCACCGGATTTGCTTGTTGAAGCCATGACACGCACACGATAAAGAAATCAACCGCTTTCGACTAAGAGTGGCACACAACTGATTGAACTGACACGTTGAAACATGAACCATGCTGTACTACACTGTCGACGCGTCGTACTGTGCTAGTACAGAACGTGTATTAAACCAGTAAAAGTATTTACATTTTTATATTTTGAGTATTTAAATACATTGTATTTAAATACTATATTTAAATACATGAAAAACAATGTATTTATAAATACAGTTCTAAATACACAAATGTATTTAAATACAAATGTATTTAAATACTGCCCAGCTCTGCATATTCATATTTCATATATATATATATATATATATATATATATATATATATATATATATATATATATATACATATATATAGTAAGCATAGAAAAAATTGTGGGAGGAGCAAACATTTGTATGGGAGATTGACACTTTTAGCACTTCAGCCGACATTCATATAAATTCAAATGGCTTGTTTATGAAACAGGTCACAAAAGAATAAAAATAAATATAAATATAAATTGAGAAAAAAAAATTAATTACAAAATAGTGCCTTAGTGATATATATGTCACAGCCTAAATAACCATAAAGAAATAAACCGGCAAATAAAAAAAATCACAAATATATATATATATATATATATATATATACACACATACACACACACACATATACACATATATAGTAAGTAAAGAAAAATTGTGGGAGGATAAACACATTTGTATGGGGAAAAAATGACACTTTTAGCACTTTGGCCGACCTTCAATATAAATTCAAATGGCTTGTTTATGGAACAGGTCACAAAAGAATAAAGAAATAAAAATAAATATAAATATAAAAAGTGCCTTAGTGACATATATGTCACAGCCAAAATAACCATAAAGAAATAAACCAACAGATAAAAAAACAAAAATTGTAAGTGGAGTCTATAAATTCAAGCTCAAAAGGGAAGTTTATAATCAATTTAATAGATGATGCCAAATTGATATATATGTCACAAAGAAATAAACCAAAAAAAATTAAAAAATAATAATAATAAATTGAAAAATAAATTTTAAGAGAGGCACACCAATTTATAAGGGAAAAATTACCATAGGTTTTTTAGTTATTGTCTGAATCATGCATATTATAGTCACAAACGAATAAAAAAGTAAAAGTAAATATAAATTGGAAAACAAAATGCCTAGATGATATATAAAGAACCATAAAGATATATACAACATATATACGAAATATAAACGCAATATATACAGAATATATATATATATGTGTGTGTGTGTGTGTGTGTGTGTGTGTGCAGAGCTGGGCAGTATTTAAATACATTTGTATTTAAATACGTATTTAAATACATTTGTGTATTTAGAACTGTATTTATAAATACATTGTTTTTCATGTATTTAAATATAGTATTTAAATACTTTAATGAGTATTTAAATACAATGTATTTAAATACTCAAAATATAAAAATGTAAATACTTTTACTGGTTTAATACACGTTCTGTACTAGCACAGTACGACGCGTCGACAGTGTAGTACAGCATGGTTCATGTTTCAACGTGTCAGTTCAATCAGTTGTGTGCCACTCTTAGTCGAAAGCGGTTGATTTCTTTATCGTGTGCGTGTCATGGCTTAGTGAATTAGTGAATGCATATGTTAAAATTTGTATGTATTTAAAATGTATTTACAAATGTATTTAAATACAATCGATGTATTTTGTATTTAGTATCTAAATACATTCGTAAAATGTATTTAGTATTTAGTATTTAAATACATTTCTCCCATGTATTTAGTATTTAGTATTTAAATACATTCAATGTATTTATTGCCCAGCTCTGTGTGTGTGTGTGTGTGTGTGTGTGTGTGTGTACCTTACAACCTCACAAAGGTTCTGCGCGATGATTTTTCATTTCGCGAAGGTCAAGCTTGTATGTGTGTATGTATATATATTTGGTTATGCGGGTATACATGTGTAGGTGTATTATTTGTAATTTTTTCAATTTATGTATTTTTATTTCTTTATTCTTTTGCGACCTACCGTTTTTTCAGACAATAATTATAAAAACAAATCTTTGGTAATTTTTTCCCATATATATATATATATATATATATATTCTGTATATATTGCGTTTATATTTCGTATATATACCGTATATATGTTGTATATATTTTTATGGTTCTTTATATATCATCTAGGCATCATTTTGTTTTCCAATTTATATTTACTTTTACTTTTTTATTCGTTTGTGACTATAATATGCATGATTCAGACAATAACTAAAAAACCTGTGGTAATTTTTCCCTTATAAATTGGTGCGCCTCTCTTAAAATTTATTTTTCAATTTATTATTATTATTTTTTAATTTTTTTATTTTTTTTGGTTTATTTCTTTGTGACATATATATCAATTTGGCATCATCTATTAAATTGATTATAAACTTCCCTTTTGAGCTTGAATTTGTAGACTCCACTTACAATTTTTGTTTTTTTATCTGTTGGTTTATTTCTTTATGGTTATTTTGGCTGACATATATGTCACTGAGGCACTTTTTATATTTATTTTTATTTCTTTATTCTTTTGTGACCTGTTCCATAAACAAGCCATTTGAATTTATATTGAAGGTCGGCCAAAGTGCTAAAAGTGTCATTTTTTCCCCATACAAATGTGTTTATCCTCCCACAATTTTTCTTTACTTACTATATATATGTATATGTGTATGTGTGTATACATACCGTCCTGAGCCAGGCATCGTCTTCTCTTGAAGACTTCAACTTTGAACCCTGTAACGTTTCTGAGGTCCTTTGGAAGCTGGCTAAGAAGTCTTGTACCACCTGACAACCAAGCTATTTTCCTTCAGTGTTGAGGAGGTCCCCTTGTCGGGCCTTTAATTTGAGAACAGTACACATTCTGCCTGTCCTATTTTCCAGCGTTGTTTGGATGGTAATTGGGTTTAGTTTGAAGTTTGGTACAAGTTTTTCGATCATTTTCCATATGAAGATTAATGGTGTACCTCTCCCCTTCCTTCCAGGGAGTACAGATTTAGTTTACGTAGTTTTTCCCAGTAGTTGAGTTCTTTGCAGCCGTCAATCTTGGCTGTGAAATGTGTGTGCGTTTGTTCTAGTTTCTTCCTTTTTATATGTAGACGTCAAAACTGAGCAGTATTCAAGTTTTGGTATGATAGTGTTCTCAGCGGGGGAATAATTACTGTTTTGTCACTCTTTTTGAACGTTCTTAGTACATGTCCCGCGACTCTGCTTTGTTTATTGCTATCTGATTTTGTGTCTCGAATTTGGCATCACTTGTCATTATTACCCCCAAAGTCGGCCGCTTTCATGCTTCTCTGGCTTTCTTGTCTATCTGGAGCATAATATGCAGTATAAGTTTCTCATTTCTACCATATCTCAAGAGCTGAAATTTCTCAGTGTTAAATGTCAGTCTTCTGACCATTTGTATATTTTGTTCGTATTCTTCTGCAAGGCTTTCACGTCATTTGCATCGCTGATTTTTCTGCTGATCTTTGTATCGTCCGTAAAGGATGTTACTCTACTGTTTCTGTTTACTCCACGATGTCTGTCTGTTAGCATAATAATGAACAGGAGTGGGCCCACTACTATACCTTGTGGTACTGAGCTGCGTACTTCCGTACTAAGCATATAGATATAGACGGAAAGCTTCGAAAAGGTTATTAGATCTATTGGAAACTGTTTCTATTCGTATAATTTTTCGCCAGTCATTTCACTACGTCTCCAGCTGTTATTTTTCAGTAGAATTGCAAGTGACTGGCGTAAGTGCTTTCCAACACTTATTTTTATTTCTTTCGCGATTTTACCGACGAAGTTTCATGTTTTCCTTAAAATTCTTATCAATAAATGATGCTCATGAACAAAGTTTGGCTTTGTTTTAATGTAATCCATTTTCTTCAGTCTCGGGGCTTTATCAGGAAGCTAGTTTGGCGTATTTTTTGTGAACTGATAAAGGGTATCTTCTCTTTGGCAAAGCAAGTTAAATCTGTCACTAGCTTGGTTGAGCTTCGACAAATAGAAGGGAATTAAACCACAATAAGAAATGGATTTATTAGAAGCACGAGCGAAAGCCCCAAAACAAGTTTACAGATTATGTCAATTGAATGCCATTATTCATTATTTTCATTTGATATAAAGTTAGTCTTAGCCCATATTTAAAAGGGTTTTAAATTGCTTTTGTTCAGATTGTCTCCTTAATTCGTTTTGTCAAATTTATGAAAGTTCAACGGCTGTAATGTATTCGTTATATAATCACTTCAACATAGAGTTGCAGTGTAGGCATTTTGGAGGCAATTATTGTTCATCATATACCACAAACCCTTTGAGATATTCTGTATCCATCATGAAAATTAGTTTGTAATGTGTTGTCACGTCAGCGATGTGCGGATAAGAAAAGATGCTTAATGTTAAAACACAAGTGGTTTCGGTTGAGCTAATTTGAAAGATTTCAGATTAAATTTAGTATGAATTTAATTTTCGGCATATAGTAATTTCCACAAAGGTGACGTATGTTTAATGTAAATGATTTACGCAATGAGTAATGTAATGAATAACCTCTTTCGTAGCATTTAAGGTTATATGACGGAGGGGAACTACATACAGCTTTACACGGGATTCGAACCACGAGTCGCTATATAATCTGGACGCAGAGGACGGTCTTCCCATCCAACTACCTAGAGTCGTAGACTCAATGTCGCTTAACTTGGCTGGTCACCCCGAAGTAGTGTTCGACACTGACCACGACGTTAACCCCGCGCAGTGATGTCCTCATTTTGTTTGTGGTATGACTCTGTATAGACATTCATTTGGACGGTAATAACACAAACGTTAAGGAAATTATCATCATTTGTTGTTGGCGACTCTAAGTCGACCCAAATCATTGTATTGGGATTAGTTATGGGCATTTGGCTAACTTAATCCTTTCAAGCTGCTGCACTTTTCGTCAAACTTTGGAATATAAACAGATACAAATGTGTACACCATAGTTGCTTCGAGTACTATGCCATGACCCTGCCGCAACACCGCTTCCCATAAGGTCAGCGAAGTTGAACTACATTGAATCTAGGTAGTAGGTGACCAGCCTCTGACCTTTATATGATGTAGCGACCCGTAGTTCGTACCACGTAAAACAATCTCCTAACGGGGAGTAAGCGATCCCAAGAATGCAGATTAGTACGAGATAGTGCTTATTTTGTGCACACCTCCCCCAACTGGAGCAAAAAGCAGTTTTCTGTTTTTGGGAATCATTACTCGCAGCAGTAGTACATACAATAGAACGAAATCTCAGAATATGGTGTTAACGCTTTGAAGTAAGAGGGACGCATTTAATACGCCAAAGGGTTAATGAAATTGATCATTACTTACTAATTTAGCTCAGTTGGGAGTGTGTTCATGCATTTCCCCCCCCCCCCCCCCCCACCCACACACACACCTTTAAGGTAGATGAAAGTTTTCACCAGTATAGAAGACTATTGATAGCTGATCCTAATAGAATGGTTTGTCTATACGGCATGTACCATTGGTTTCGGTAGTCGAGATACCGTGGCACCATTTGCCTTACCGGCCAAGCTAACTAACATTAGCGCAAATGATACGTACTGCAGACTGGGTATTTGAACGATGGTTTTTAACTAAACAATAATGTTATACACTAACAATAGTCTTCTCCACAGATACCAAAAAAGTACAAATACCTACGCCCCTTACAACAAGGATTGGATTAAGGAGAAGATTTATATACTATTGAGAAGACAGGCTGCAAAGGGAAATTAAAAGACTTCCATCATTCGGCAGTACTCATATTCACCATCGTCGTCATTGTCATCAATCATTAGTGTTAGGAAATTCATTTTAATCCAGAATTATATAAATTAATTTTCGCCAAATGCGAAAAACCACCCGCATGTTTTTTATCTTCAGTATTTCTCATTTCCTTTATATTTTGAAAATGAATCATTGAAATAATTTTTGTTTAGAGAGAATGGGTGCTTTTTTTTAAACTTTAAAAATAAACTGAGTATTTTTCCAGCAGCGAAATTATTCGTAACAATGCTAGATTATATATTAGTTCAAATAAACTCTAAAACTGGCTTTAATGTGAAATAATTACCAACTACTTTTAAACTGCTGAATTGATGATATAGCCGTAATAGTTTCTGACATAAGTTTTACTAAATGCTGACATTCTTGAACGTTTGTTGCCCCTTGAAGCTGCCTAGCTGCCCAACTTAACTTTTGCTTCAAGACTGCCAGGGCTTCAGAAATCTCTGAAGGGAAATCTGATCTCGAGATACTGACGGCCGAAGCGGAGTATGAAGTCTCGTATTCGTGTTTCAACGAATCGGAAGAGACTTGTCTTTGATATCTTTCTGCGCAATTCTCTTTCGGCACAATAGCTGCGGTTTCGGAAGAATGTACGAGCTGCGAGGCTCTGTCTACTAAAGGGTGTCCCATTTCCAATGCTTCGACTCTCGTCTGTCTGTGCTGACTTTCTTCTACTGTTCTACGAGCTGCGTGTTCACTTACGGCTGAAAAGTAAAGCAAAATAAATTGAATGTATAAAGCACTGGGTACCGAATGCTACATTCAAGGTGTCCCTAAGAATATTGAAGAGAAAAATACTAAAAATAGTATTAGGACTAATATTGTCATTACGAAACATTTTCCCACCAATATCACTGGTCAACACTCATTTTATTGCCAATCATATTAGAGTGATTTTGGGGTAACTTTGTGGTGCTGATTCCAAATATGACATCGGTTTTGCTAGATTGGCTCTAATTTATGAGATAATTGGTACCCCATTGAAACACGTAAAAATGCAAAAAATTTAATGTTCAGTCGGAGCCTACTTACAAATCGCATTGAAATTGTCTCAAATCATACAAAAGTAAACACATGAAATACATAATGGCATTTTATTCGGTATAACAACAGATAAACACAGTAAGCTGATTCGCATAATTACAATTAATGTATAGTAAATCTGTCTGTACGATTCTTTTATGTGGGTTATCAGGACAATCACGTTGGAGGTTCCAGCAATAGTCTGCCATCATGTGTGTGTCCCATCTGCCTTGATGAAACCTCTCCCCTTGTTCCTCGCTAAAATCGCCAAGATTATCCGGAAATCTGTGTAAGTGGCTATGGAGAAAGTGTACCTTTATGCTCATATTAGTACCCAACTTTTCAAAGTTTGTGAGCATGTTTTGCACCAGTTCTTCATAATTGTCTGCTTTGTGGTTACCCAAGAAGTTCTTGACAACTGAGACATAACTGCACCAGGCAGAAGCTTCAACACCATTCATAAACTTTGTGAAATTAGAATCCTTGATAAGTGTACGGATTTGAATTTTTCCATACTTAGTCCAGGGAACGATCTACAAATGTATTTGAAGCAGACTTTGACAGACTGAGGTCCCGTATCAGATCATTGAGTTCGTCTTGGGAGAACTGCTGAGGTGTTGAAATGCTTCCTTCATAGTCACTTCCACTACCACCACCTAAGTCCTGAATTTCTTCAAATTCTGACAACGGAAGGTCGGGCAGTGTGGTAAACACTGGTATGGGAACGTCTTCGCTGTGTGACACAGGTCGCCTTGCTGATTCCAAATTGGGATAATCCCACTTGAGTTTCTTGTATCGATTGAAACCTTTCACATTAACCACACTGTCAACTGACTACTGGTTGGGTGGCCGATGACTTATATACGGAGGGGGAATATTCTAGAATGATCGCGGAGTAAACACTAAGAATATTCGCGTCTCACCATCTAGAATGTTCCGGTAGTTTCCCATATGCACGCGTTGTGGTTACGTTTCCTATTAATTGAGGGTATTCATTATCTCAAGAACTAGAGCCAAATCGGAAAAACTACTTTCATTTTGGAATTCAGCAACCCCAAAATACCCTAAATTCGTACGAATTTCCTTGGCAACGAAACAAAAATTTTTTTTTTGTTGAGCTGTGTATTTCTCGAAAGAAACTGGATCGAACGACCAAATCATCGAAACCGAAACCGATATCAACTTTTTTATTTTATCCACGCCAGACTGAAAGGACATGTGGCAATTGTGGCATCGCCCTCAGGAAAAGTATACCATTCCGAAACAAAGGCAGGAGATTCTTATCCAAGATGGATATGTAACCTCGTGAATTAATTAAGACGTTCCTGTACGAGCACGTTTTTTCAGAATACCAAATGCCTTTCGATACCATAAAAGTACAACCACCGAATTTTACAGTGGATTATACCAATTTTGGATTGACGGCATCTTCACAGATCCGTCCTGAAGTAAACTGCTGGAATGTTGATTCATCCAAGATAAAAGTGTGCCAAAATTGATCAGACTTTGTCCTTAACTTGCACATACCTCTCGTATAGTTTCATCTTTATCTTAGAGACCGTCCTACACAGAGCTGGATACATGGACGTGTAGTTAGGTGGAAGCCATTACTCTCAGACTAATAAGAAGAAACTATACAAATGGTCCATGCAGATGAAAGACAAATCTGATTGGTTCATCCAAGAAGACAGCGTGGTAAAACTAAAGTTCCAACAGTTTGCTCCATAAGGACGGATCTGGGTATGAAGAGCCTGCGGAAATGTACTCAATCCAAAATTAGTGCAATTCGCTGTAAAATTAGGTGGTTGTATTGTTAATGCGTGGGCAGACATTTGGTGTTAGGGAAAAACTGACCTTGTGTTCGAAGGGAAAAGTCTTAATTCACAAAGTAACATATCCATCTTAGATAAGAATCTCCTGCCTTTGTTTCAGGATGGTATGCTTTCCCTGAGGACATCATATTTGAAGAGGACGATGCCACATGTCCATTTCGTTGCTTCAGATTTTAGAAGGTTGGTTCTATTAATCTGGCAGGGCACTGTATTTGATCAGATTGAAATGTGTACCATGTTTATGATCCTGAGTTGGAGCGTCGAGCCCATCCCAAAATGCGTTGGACGCATTTCTGCTAATTAACATGGTGGAAGTTGAGAAAATTATTTGCGAGAAAGTCATTTTGACCTAACCTCTCTCCACTACAAAAGATCATTCTGTTAATGCTTTATTAATGTTTGGCAGCAGTTTACAATGAGATATGCTAAGTAGAGTAAAGATTTGAATTTCATTCCCACTGTCAACTTTAGTTCAGTTACACCTACTCTTATTAATACTCGGCTCCTGTAGCTTTCATAGTTACTACGCGCCACCCCTTCTGTGCGAGGAAATAAGGCTGGAGATGTTACACATTTAATGAACTAAATGACAGAATTTCATGGAAAAGGAAACGAATGTTTATGGACGCTATTTTTAAAAATTTACTAATTGTTGACTGAATGAATTTAGGTGGAATTACATTGAAGCATTATTTTAGTTATTTGGGGAAGTTCAAACGCCTTCATAGAACATTTTTGTATTTTAGAAAAATTTCCCGATCTTTAGAGAAAATGGTAAGAGGTCGGACATTTTTCAATTCCAAAACCTAGTAGTTATGGAGGTTTATCCAAATGACCAACGAGAATAAAGCAAATGGGTTAATAGTTACCTGGACAAATCCCATTAGTATGTCTGGGTCTGTAAACTGTGCCAAGAACTGCAGTTACAAATGAATAACAATTTGAGCATAAGTCATAAACTAATAAACAAGCGACACTACAAAAACTGCTTCATATAACTTTAGTTAGTGATCTGTTATAATGAACTAGGCTATTAACCCAAATTAGAAGTTTAACGGTAAACACTACCCGGGGGGAAAGCCTTGCAAGATTTATTTTACATCCTGAATAGAAAATATTATCTGCAGAGAATGTTTCGACGTTTCACACACTTTTTTTTTTTTTTTAATAGTTTGAAAAAAAAAATTGTCACGAACAATCATTACTGTCAGTGGGCAAGAGTACATATGGTCTTGTACAAACAAATTACATTCCAACTAACCTGGGTTATCTTTCTTAGTATCTGCATCCACTTCACTACATGCGATACAATATTTATTCTTTTGCCTGTCTTCCAACAAGATGCACTGGAATAAAAAACAAAATAATAATATCATCATAGGTTTATTATTATAACTAAAATTAACTGTCGTGCGTGTAGGGCAAATCACAATTGTAGAACTACGAAACATACTCTCGTATTACACTTGTGTATGTGGGTGGAGTAGGTGTGCAATATATGAAAGGTTGGACAAAAAGCCAAAATGATCTATCTGAACAAACGTTGATTTCTGTGATGCGGAAAATGAGCATGCAGTTATCCCTCAGTAACACCTCGGATATACTGTAACTACTCGCTCACTCAACACATTACAATGTGATCCATGTACAAACTCTGTCATAACTACGTACAGAGATCACTTGTTGGGAAAATCAGCAGATAAATCAGTCTAGCTTTCGACCGTTGACAATGTAAAGAAACACAATTTTAATAGAATTTTTATTGAAATGAAACAGGATTAGACTGAGGTACACAAGGTTTTTTTTTTACAAGTATTCATCGCAATAAAACTTTTTAGTGTTCAATGTATTCACCATTCACGTTTTCACAACTGCAGTCCAACTGATACTGATTGGCAAACCTGTTGGCATAACTACATTGGCAAGCTCCGCATTGCAGTAACGACAGCATCCGTGAGTGTCGGAAGAGTCAGAAGTTGTTGCATACACGGTATTTGTACTCCATAAAAAGTGGTCAGCCGGTGTCGAATCCAGAGACCAAGCTGGACAATCAATCAGCCCACTCTACCTGATTTACTGGCCATGAAATTTTTCATTCAAATAAAACGAATGCTGCGAGCGTAATGGGAGGGAGCTCCATCTTACATAAAGAGGATTTCTTCTAAATTCATGTGCAGTGTTATGGTAGAAATACTTTCTTTCGTCATTCAACTTTTCAAGATGTCTTCACCGTCTTCAGTGACAATTGTGAACATAACTCTTAAGTTAAGGAACATAGAGAAAAAAGTGTTTAGACAAAAAGATGGCATTTTTTATCTATGGAATTTTGCCTAAGTTCTTTTTTCCATGAAACGTTTTTGCACAAAATGCATAAAACCAATTCTTTTAAGAAGTGTTAATGTCACCCCTTGAGCCAAAATCACCCCATATTATGGTAGTACATGTTAAAGAGGTTATTAAAGGCAGTGAACATCTGCTGAAATTGTCAGTTGCCCTCAATAAAGTTTGTAATTTGTATTCTTGCAAATATTATTTGTACTTCAAAAAATGTCTTTGTATGTTCATTTTGGCATGCGAGTAATGTAGCAAAGGTACAATAAAAAGGTGACAACTAACTGATACGAAGTTGTTACCAAGATCTGTAACTTTCCTTTAGTTTTTGTCCTTTAAAGTCCTAATCTAGTTATGTTTACTTGATAAAATTGTGAACTCCAATCTACGGTAACATCTTATCTTTATTAGCATTATATTGTTCCTTAGGAAACAGGCAAGTGCTGACTTAACCATGTCTACTTCCACTGGAGGACCACCACCTAGTATTACAAAGTTGCATCAAATAGATCACAAAGCATGTTATGATCCCTTTAAACTTTATTCAGGAAGGAGCAGAGACAATGAAGAAATTTCATAACCTTTAAGCTTCATAAAAGGACAGAAGTGTTATGCATTGTGTAGAAAAATAATCAAAAGGCCTTCAGCAATGAATCCATCATTATCAGAAGTGGAGGAGGAGCACATACCTTCTGCCTCAATTTTTAGTTCTTGAGGAAATGAAGATGATCTTAAGCATTATTTTGCTCAGGAATAGGAATTATCTACCTTCATCTTTAAATCTTTTGGGAGAACCCCTAAAGTTGAAACAAAAATTCCTACCCCCCTCCCCCCAAAAAAATTTGAACACACTTGTGAAGACTTCTCCAGTGTTGAGGAAGGAAGGGAGGCAGAAGACTGTGGATAAATGCTTTTCCACTTAAGAGAAACATTTAGCAACAGTGAGAAGTGATGCAACAAAGCATGGATACTGACAGTTTTGTCAGTCATGGTCAATTTGTAAATCAGCAGAATCATTTAGATCAGTGGTTCCCAAACTTTTTTGGCCTGTGGCTCCCTTGTCAAAATATGACAACCTCCGTGGCCCAACCAATATTTTTTTTTAAATAATATGAGTAAAGAATAATAATATAATTAAATTAGTTGTGGAAATAATCAAATTTATGTATACTTGATCGCTCCATGGCCCCCACAAAATCCGTCATGGCCCCCAGTTTGGGTACCACTGATTTAGATAAAACATACCACACAGATCCATGGCTTGTACTGCTAGACAGCTTCAGGAAGAGAAAGGTTTTCTTGTAGATCCAAATCCCAAAGCCAGTAAAACTCTTACTGAGGAAACAGCCACTACTGTCAGAAAGTTCTACTTGTCTGAGGATATTAGCAGGCTTATGCCTGAAAAAACAAAAACAAAACTGTCAGTTGTGAATATGATAAGGGGAAAAAAAAGAACAGACTCAAAAAAGACAAAGTAAAATTCAAATTGGATTCTCCAAGTTCACACAACTACAGCCCAAAGAATGCATCCTTGCAGGGAGCAGTGGAACATACATTGTATGTATGCATGAACTTTACATCAGAATGTAAAGCTGATGATGGATGGAGCACACCTTAATGCCTTAATAAAAAGGATTCTTTAAACTTCATTACAGAAACTGCTTTACAGGGCTCATCTCCAAATATTGGATGCTTTTTCAGTCTGCCAACAGCAGCCATCAAGAGAAACCTTCAAGGAGCACCTCATAAGTGTTTGACAGGCACTGCAGGTGACAAAGTACAGTATAAGCAGTGGACTTCCAGACAGGTCAAATCTTGAAACCATGAATTGATCTTTGCAAGAACTCATTCAAAATTTGGAGACCACCTTAAAGGCTTATTGCAACAATTGTGTACCCAAGATGCAAATGTTATAAATACAGGAACTGAAAGAGAATGGGTTGAATGATGGTGATTTTCTCATCTTGGGTGCAGGGTGCCCATTTATCACTCAGCTGTATGGAAAAAAGGGGTGTGCAGCTGGTGGTGTACCTAGGAGTTGAGCAAAGTGAGGCTCTGCAGGTTTCTTCTGGATATTTTTGTATTTTAAGAAGCAATTTAATCCAGTCTGGTAGACTTTTTGATACTATTTGAACCATTCTTGGTAAGTTAATACGTCCAATAAAGATATTTTTACCAGATCTCAAGTGCAGCATGAAATAGAATGTATTGTCATTCATTATTAATTTGATTAGCTAAAGTTGGTAGTAGGCAAAGTGACTAAGCATAGTACAGAAATTCTTGCTAATATGAACAATGTTTCTAAGTATGGTACAAAGAACATGTCCAAGACAGTTGGAATAAAGTTACCATACCATGGAGTACAATTGCTAGTAGTATTGGGTGGGGTGAGTTGAGACAGGAAAGTATGCATTTCATTACATACAAAAACCATAAAAGCTAAGTGCTTCATATTGCAGGATAAGTATGACCATATAATGCCTCAATACCACACTGAGTTATCCCACATACATTTTGTATACTAGTCATTAAAGTACTTGTGACTCACCCATATCATATAGGGGTGAGTTGAGACAGAGCTTGTATGTTAACTAAATTTTTTATTTAACTTGAGATACATGGTTCACTTTCAGTTTTATTACCACGCAATACAAATACAACTTAAACCTCAGCATTCTGTTGAAATATTTTTGTATGGCAACGAAATACATACTTTCCTGTCTCAACTTGCCCTGCCTGACACCTATGTTTAGTATGTTCAGTTAACTCAGCTGGCTATTAAAAAAACAACATATTTACAGCAGCCCAACAAAAACTTGACCAAAAAAGAGGAAAATAAAATAAAACAAAGAATAAAAATGCTCACAAAGCATAACGACAGCAGTCTCAACTCACCTGACATGGTTTTAGAGCTGGGTGAGTTGAGATACATTTTCAAACTAAATAAAATCCAGGTTAATATGTAAATATCAATTGTCTTCATGATTTACATTAAACAACATCTATTTAAGCTATTACACACAAAAAACTACACATTTAGCTCTATAAATTACTTCATGAGAGTAAAATTAGTAAAGTTTTGCTTTTCTGGAAATGAAATTTTACTAAAACAAAATTTCATCACTTTTACATTTTTGCTGATATCAGGTGCTTTCCATCCTAATGAAAATATACCATATAATGTTATTTATATTCAAACACACTGACTATTGAATGAGCACTATACAAGATTAAAAAACCACTTTACACTGGGTATATGGGGCCTGGGCACTGTCTCAACTCACCCCACCTGATGCTACACTAAGCTCCCACTAATTCATGACCCTCAGGGCTCTGGCCTAATTGAATTTCTGAAAATCACAAAATAGCCCGACATAAATTATGAATCATGAAATAGTATGGGTTTAGTGTACTTATAATTCTAACTTGTACTCCATGGTATGGTAACTTTATTACAACTGTCATGGAATACAATAGAGTAGACTGGGGCAAAGCTCACCCTTTAAGGTTTAGATAATAATGTAAGGGTCTGACTGCAATCGTGTCATATTTGGTAATTAAAGCTATTTTGGACAAATGTCTTCCAGTGACTATAATGTACATTGCTTCAAAATTGCATTTGTCTTTATACAGTAAAACCTGTGCTATCCAGCAATCAACTATCTGGAAAACTTTAGAAACCAGCAAATTTCATATTATGCCAATACAATTCATACAATTCATCTGGAAAAATCTAGAACATCCTTAACATTTTTAATAAAATAAGACTAAATTTTACTCATTTCAATTGTCCCAGGAATACCTTGAAATTCATCATTAATTCATTCTGGAATAATGCGACGAAATATGAAATGATGAAATTTGAGGTAGATTATAACATGTTTCAATGAGAAAACATTTTACTGTATTATGTTATTAAACAGATTAATTAATCAAATTCTACTCATTTTTCAGCAAAATATAATGTATATTGTGTTGGTAAACAGTTGAATTTCATCAATTTTGATCATTTTTTTTTTCACATTTTAAAAAAAAGATGACAAATCTGTGAATATGGACGATGGATTGCGAAACTATAGGTAGTAAAAGATTGATGACATATCTGTGAAATGACTAAATTTGAAGTGATGAATTTTGAGGTATTCCTGTACATACTTAGCATAGTATTTATGTTGATTACAATATAGTTTACATTGGTGTACAGTGCAATATAGCCAAAATTTGAGTTTTACTATTATTGTCCATTGGTTTTTCCTAGGTTAATGGTACCCTCAGATAACCAGAAAATTTAGACAACCAGAATGGCCTAATCTCTGAGCTTGCCGGATAATGAAGGTTTTACTGTACGTCAAAATTAAGATTTCAGAAAGTTAAGATCATGCCTGGCCTGAAATTGTACACAATTATGGTGGTTTGTACAGGAACTAGGTTCCTGAATTCCTAAGTAAATGGGCATCCTGCTTGGGTAGATTTTTCAGAAAATTATTCTGCTGTAATGCAGGATAAAGTTCAGTCTCTGTGCTAGAGAGGCATTTTAAAAATATTAATGTCATTTAAAATAATAAAACAATTAGCAACATGAGCTCTAGGGGTAATGGTTGAGGTTTGAGCCTGTTGACGATTAATGCCAGTAACACAAACTTAGTTGTAGCTTGTAGCATAAACTAACCCACTTTTCATACTTTTTTTTTTTTTTTTTTCTTATCTTCTCTTCTCTTCACTTGCATGCCTGTAGTTTGCATGGTATGACAGTGTTTGAGTTAAGACTGTGTTTTCATGGTTTGTAAGTCTTCTTATTTTACTTCTTTTCATCTTTCACCCCCTTCCTATTCTCTTTGACTATTTTTCCAACTTGTTGGCAGTGGCTAGCAGATGATGATGGTGAGTCTCTCTCTCTCTTTCTGAATGAATGTTAACCCATGAATGATAGGTTTTGCTACTTACTTAACCCCTTATTCTCTTCTTTTAACCCCCTACTCTCTTCTTTCTCTCGGGTTAACCTTAGAGTGGATCTTAGGGTCTTTGTTAGCCTTAGCTTCTGTAGATCCATTTCTTGGAGAAGCAGTATGGACAAAAGTCTGTTGAAGGGCTTTACTTTTCTGATGGCTGTGTTGGTCAACATAAGAACTTTAAAAACTTCTCAAACTTATGCCATCATGAAGATGACTTGTAATCCAAGAGAATGGCATTTTTTTGCACATCACATAGTAAGGGACCTTTTGATGGAGTTTGGGGCCATCAAGAGGCTTACTGCCAAGGCCTCACTACAAAGACCACTAAGTGATTAAATCTTAACTTCCCTTTAGCTCTATAAGATTGCCCATGATTATATATCAACAGTGATTTTTGAGTATTGTACAGTAACTCAGTTGGAAGAATAATTCATATTTAAACAAGTTATTATGGGTTAAATTAGTTTTTTAAGTGTTGATAGAATGTTCTACTGACCAAATTGGTACAAGTCCATATAATCCTGGTACAAGTAGCTATATATTTTAAAATATAATGTCTAACTGTAAACCATGTTACCACCTACAGTACCTCATAGCAGCAACCAATGTATTTGTACTGAAACAAAAATGTGAGAGTATCAGGCCTTGGTAGAGTTACAGAAACAGTGCTGTAGCATTTGTGCCAAAACATATTTTCTGATTGCACTAATTCTATAAGGTTCTATAAATCTACCCGAGAGCTCAATTTACTTAACTTAATATACCAGTAAATATAAAAATATATCCTTTCATTTGGACCAAACAAAATGATCTAAAACAAAGATTTTGGCTCAAATTAAATTTTGGCAAACAGTGAATCTCAACAGAAACGTCTATGCAGACCACAGGAAAAATGAATTGGTAGGGTAACCTAACCTGTTCTATGACCTATGCCTAACATTAACACAAAATTTTAAATTTTTACACGTTTTACTGAATACTGTACAGTAATCCCTTGTTTTACAGAGGGGTTCTGTGCTTGTGTGACCCGCATATATGAGACACGATATATTTACATTCAATTTACCCCCAATACATCCAATTACAAGTTACATGGGCCTATATATAGCATGATTTAACCTTATTAACAAGTATTAAGCTATAAATACAGTTAATAATTAATATATAAATAATAAAAGAAATAAAATTTTACTAACCAAAAATAAGAATGATCTACAGAAGCTAAGGCTAACAAAGACCCTAAGATCCACTCTAAGGCTAGCCCGAGAGAAAGGAAAGAGTAGGGGGTTAAGAGAAGAGAAGAAGGGGTTAAATAAGGAGCAACACCTATCATTCGTGGGTTAACATTCATTCAGAAAAAGAGGAAAAAGGTCTCACCATCATCATCCGCCGGCCACTGCCGACAAGTCAGAAAAATAGTCGGAGAAAATAGGAGAGGGGTGAAAGATGAAAAGAAGTAAAATAAGAACGCTTACAAACCATGCAAACACAGTCTTAACTCATTGTCATACCATGCAAACTACAAACATGCAAGTAAAGAGAGTTACAGACATGCAAGAAAGGAGATATAAAAAAAAAAAGTAGGTACAGTTAAACAAAAAGTGGGTTAGTTTACGCTACGAGCTACATCTACGTTCGTGTTAGTCTAATTTTTTATTTTTTTTTTATTTTTTAATAATTAATTGCTGGCATGTCATAAGCTGGCATTCATCGTCAACAGACTCATCCTCGAGCACCACCACCAGAGCTCCTGTTGTTAACTTTCTTTTTTAATTTTAAACAACGTTAATATTTTAAAAATGTCTGTCAAGACAGTTCTTAAACACATTAACGCTGGTAGAATGAACGACTGACGCGGGAAGATTATTCCATTTATCAATTACTTTAAACGTAAAGAAGTTTTTAGCGATATTAGTAATGAAACGTCTGCCACGCAACTTGAATCCGTTATTGCGAGTATTACTATTATCGAAAGTGAACAATTTGTCAAAATTTACGTTATCGATGTTATTAACGATTTTGAAAACTTCAATAAGCTCCCCCCTTAATCTCCTAGTTTCGAGTGAATACAAGTCTAACACTTTAATCCTATCTTCATAAGGCTTGTTGCGCAATGATGGAATAAGTTTCGTGGCACGACGCTGAACCCTTTCTAACCTATCAATATCCTCACACAAGTACGGGCACCAAAACTGAACGGCATATTCTAAATGAGGCCTGACTAGGGACTTGTAAAGGGGCAATATAATATCCTTCGATTTAAATTCGAAATTACGCGCTATGAAGCCTAACATCCTATTCGCTTTTGCGCAAGACTCCAGGCACTGGTTCCTAACCTTTAAATCCTTAGATACGCGTACGCCTAAATCTACTTCCTCGTCAACGCTCGCTAACTCCCTATCATCCATTGTGTACGCGTAATTATTGTTGCGAGAACAATAATGATGATGATGATGATCTACAGAAGCTAAGGCTAACAAAGACCCTAAGATCCACTCAAAGGTTAGCCTGAGAGAAAGGAAAGAGTAGCGGGTTAAGAGAAGAGAAGAGAATAAGGGGTTAAGTAAGAGCAACACCTATCACTCATGGGTTAACATTCATTCAGAAAGAGGAAAAGTGTCTCACCATCATCATCCGCCAGCCACTGCCGACAAGTCAGAAAGATAGTCGGAGAGAATAGGAGAGGGGTGAAAGATGAAAAGAAGTAAAATAAGAACGCTTACAAACCATGCAAACACAGTCTTAACTCACTGTCATACCATGCAAACTACAAACATGCAAGAAAAGAGGTAGAGACATGCAAAAAAAAGAGAGAAAAATGTAGGTAAAGTTAAACAAAAAGTGGGTTAGTTTACGCTATGAGCTACATCTACATTCGTGTTAGTCTAATTTTTTTTTTTTTTTTTTAATAATTGTGGAGAGAAAATCTTTTCTTGAAATTTTCAAACCAACCTTTGCTTGCACTAAAGTCAGCACTAACAGCATCACATAGGAAAAATGGCCATAGATCCACTTGGCCTTCTCATGGATTATTGCACGTGCTTTCAATCCAAATATTCAAAGCCTTTTCCATTTTCACTAGCACAGGATCTATTTGTGCAATTTTAGCACTTATGGGAGCAGATGATTTAACTGAATATCTTATTTTTTGTTAATTTTTCCTGACTGTTCGCACTGTTGATTCATTCACCCCAAACAACCTACCAATTGCTGCTGCTGACATGCCTGACTTTAATTTGTGTAACAACTCCACTTTTTGCACTGAAGTCATTATTTTCCTTGATCTTTTAGCCTCACCCTCTGCAGGAGAACTGGCTGGATGTTTTGGAGCCATATTAATCAAAAAAGTAGTGTTTTTAACGAAAAACAGTTATAATCCTGAAGATAAAACAAACTGGGCAACCAACCAACCATGGTGCATCACTAGCAACTGCATGGTGGCTGACTCACTACAAGCGCTGCACAGTATGTAATTGTACTATATGTGAAACTGGCACGCAATATTTATCTGTTCAAATTCAGCATTTTAGGTATGTTGCAGCTTACCCACATATATGCAAAACTATGTAAAACAAGGGATTATTGTATTTTTCTGTTTTTATTACACTGTGCAACCACGTTACTGGCTATATAGGCTACTTATCTATATTTCATATACAGGGTGTCCGAGAATTATCTGTACAATTTTTGGCTATTATTAAAAGTCAACCATGAAGTGTAGAAATTCCAGTGTTGTCCCATTTTACAGAGAATCTCATTAAGTTTTTTCTGATACCAAGTTTTGACAAGTTTTTTAGAAATTCCAGTATGTCCGAACATTATCTGTACAATTTCATCTTTTAATAAAATTCTTGATAGCACACGTAAAATTCTTAAACAAGATTATTTAGAATCTGTATTTTCAAGTTTCTTTTATTAAAGTAACGTTGTTACAAACATTCGATATGTGCACCATTAGTGATTCGCAAAACATCCAATCGATACTCCAAATGTTGCCATGTACGCTGCAGCATATCTACATCAATTCGCTCAATAGCAGCTGTGATTCTTGCTTTTAAATCATCAATGTCTGTCACCTGCGTACATTTCTAAAAAACTTGTCAAAACGTGGTATCAGAAAAAACTTAATGAGATTCTCTGTAAAATGGGACAACACTGGAATTTCTACACTTCATGGTTGACTTTTAATAACAGCCAAAACTTGTACAGATAATTCTCGGACACCTGGTATGAAACATGAAAGAAACTATTTTATTTTACATATTTATATGCATACACAATATTCTTCTATTTTTACAACATAAAACAAATAATTTATTACTAAAACTATATTTAATTTCTATGTAAACAAAACTTCCTATTGCATAAAACAAAAGGCTTGTTTGCAACAAGGGCCTTCAAGCATTGCAGGCAAAATTAGCTATTCCCATAACTTTCCTGGGAACTCCATTTTATTATGATGGGATTTTAAAACAGCTGACCCTCTGTATAATCAAATCATCAGATTAAAAACTAAGAAAACTGAAAATACTTTCTTTAGGCTTAACTGATTTAACTGTGGGAACCCATTAGCATATTAGGACATACTAAAGTATAACTACATAATTAAAAAAATAATAATAATTGGGATGAGCATATTGTGAATCTTTTTAATTTGTTATTTTTCTTTAAAAAATTATGGAATTTTAGATTAACATCAGACACTAAGTTTTCAGCATTCTGATCACATTTATAATAAATCTCAAAATAATATAGAAGGAGATTGTAGACCAGGGAAATACTCTCGGAGAGAGGGAGGGTGGGGGAGTTAGATAGAAGACAGAGTGCTGGAACTCCCATTTCTCCTGTCACTGTCCTCCTCAGCTGATCTTTTTCCATGTCTCATGTACCCTGTAAGCAGTCCAGCATGCTCTTGAACTCTCTCCCTGTTCTTCACTACACATACATGCATCTTACACACTATATAATCTTTTCAAACTAAAAAAAAAAGTGATGGCAATAATTCCTACCTGAATGAAGAAGGCAGTACCTTCATAAAGCTTTGCAATTACCTTTTAATTTTAATTTTTTGAAATTTTCTTTTGGGGATTTCGCTATTTTATTGAATTTGCACAGTTATAATGTTTTCTAAATTCCATATATGATGCCCTCCGAGGAAGAAATGACAGACAAAAGCAAAAAAAATGCCAGAAAATAGTTACAGTTGTACCAATTTTTTAAAGTGAAATAACTTTTGAAGATATTTTGATATTTCCCCATGGTAAGAATATGTACCACACACAGTTTTTCTCCTTTACTAGTGCTCCTTTCAAGTCTGTCTCAATGAATTGGTATAATTTCTCAGTTTACATTTGCTTGACTACTGTACAGTTGAGGTATCACTTAACCCTTCTCCATTTGGAGTGGAAATTTAATCAGTAAATGCCTCTCAAAGTAAGGATTCTTGCAGAGCTTCAATCATAACACTGATGACTTTTATATTCCAAATTCAGCTATCATGCTTAAAAACAAGGTACATTCAAATAACTGAGCAAAGGTAATTTAGATCTTGATTCCAGTTTACATATATGGTTTATTTACTACAATGAAAATTTTTGAAAAAATTAATCAGTAAGAATGTCACCAAATTCCTTGCATAAATTTAAATGAAAAACACAATTGGCATTTAAACAACTTAGTCAAAATTTTAGTTATACAATAAAATGCTTAATTTATTCAAACGAATATAGCAAAATTGCACACAGCAAATTTAGAACTGCAGTATATATAGGAAAGTGTGTGTTCACCCAAAATTTTTTCGCAAGATTTACCCCACCCAATAAAACTGTGCCTGAGCTTATATATTCAAAAATCTTGGGTGGAGTCAACCAAATCTGACTGCCTTAGAGGTGGGATTTCTCCTCCTATTAACCACTCACCATCCAAATGGACTGCTATATTTAAAGTACCATATTTCCTGGCATATAACGTGCACCCTAATTTTGAAGAGAAAATGTGGCATAAGTAATGCCCTGGATGGTACTGAGGATGACTTATTATACAAAGATATACAGCCAAAATATAATACAACCATCCCTCCCCTACCAAAAATGTGTACCATCGCCATATAACACACACGGTGATTTTTGGAGTATTTTTGGGGAAAAAAAGTGTGCATTATACACTGGGAAATACGGTAATTAGTTTTCCTTTGATGAGCCAGCAAAGGCTCCAAAAGAAGGAACAGTGTTACAAAAATCTTAAATTAGATAAGGAATTCTATGGTTTGACAAGACATTTTAAAATAAGGTATTGAAGGGTTACAGACTAACTTGTAAAAAAATAAATCAGCAATATCACGATAAAGTTTTAGTGGTCCTGGTCAGTAGGTTACCACTTACCTATCATGTGGCAGCTGCATAAGAGGGGAAACCTAAAACCATTCACAATTTGAGAATTTGGTAATTTTTTATTGGAGTTTCATACTTTTAATATTCTTATCCATTTAGTTTAAATGGATTTCCTTATGTTCAACCTATTGGGCAGACATATACAGTGTGTATATACAATATATGAGGTGATAGCTGAAAAATGTGCAGTATTAAATTTGTTACAACTTTTAAAGTTACTCATTACCCAATCCAACCATGTTGGCCCAAGGCCTACCAAAAGTCAGCTCAGGAAATATATACTGAGCCAACTTGGTTCCTGGAACAAAATGACCCATGACAAATTTTGGAACAAAAGATCAAAACATTTTAACACTAATGCATGGGATCCCCTACCTGGTTACTACACCCCATGCGCATGGGATGTGTGAGCCTGAGTCATTGCCACCACACAGCATACGCCTATACATTTTCAGTTTATAATGCTGTTTTCAATTGTACATTTAATTTTTTTTGTATTTATATGTAGGAGTGCAAGTTTTCTGGATGACACTATGTGGCATTCATGCACTAGTGTTGATATGAAGTTTTATGCTTCAAACAGACTAAAAAAATTTTAGTGGGCTACAAAATTTCAAGTTAATTTTACAAATTAATCCAGGGCTGTGGAGTCGGCACATAAAAAACTGACTCCTCAGTTTTTTGTCTATCCGACTCCGACTCTGAAGGTATATTAATTCTAAATCTGCTATGATGATAATTACACAAGAGGCATTTCATCACCACCACATGAAGCACCATCATCTGTGGTCATTGTTACGGTAACTTTGTCTGTAGTAAAGAATCTTGTAAGTGGTACTTGTCGTTCAGTAGATTTCTGATCTTTTGTTAACTTTGAAGTAGTTGGAAGGTTTTTATTACTATCTTTCTCAATGACAACTTCTAAAATTTTGGGATGGAAACACTGCAAATGTCTTTTCAAATTTGATGCTCTGGTTGGTGCATTTTTATCAGAGCCAGTAAAACCACTGATTTTTGCTTCACATAATTTTTCATCATCATCATCATCATCATCATCATCATTTGGAATATGCCGTTCAGTTTTGGTGCCTGTACTTGCGTGAGGATATTGATAGGTTAGAAAGGGTTCAGCGTCGTGCCACGAAACTTATTCCGGCATTGCGCAATAAGCCTTATGAAGATAGGATTAAAGTGTTAGACTTGTATTCACTCGAAACTAGGAGATTAAGGGGGAGCTTATTGAAGTTTTCAAAATCGTTAATAACATCGATAACGTAAATTTTGACAAATTGTTCACTTTCGATAATAGTAATACTCGCAATAACGGATTCAAGTTGCGTGGCAGACGTTTCATTACTAATATCGCTAAAAACTTCTTTACGTTTAAAGTAATTGATAAATGGAATAATCTTCCCGCGTCAGTCGTTCATTCTACCAGCGTTAATGTGTTTAAGAACCGTCTTGACAGACATTTTAAAAATATTAACGTTGTTTAAAATTAAAAAAGAAAGTTAACAACAGGAGCTCTGGTGGTGGTGCTCGAGGATGAGTCTGCTGACGATGAATGCCAGCTTGTGACATGCCAGCGTGTGATGCCAGCAATAAAAAAAAAAAAAAAAAAAAAAAAAAAAAATTAGACTAACACGAATGTAGATGTAGCTCATAGCGTAAACTAACCCACTTTTTGTTTAACTTTACCTACTTTTTTTTTTTTTCTTATCCTCCTTACTTTGCATGTCTCTAACTCTTTTCTTGCATGTTTGTAGTTTGCATGGTATGACAGTGAGTTAAGACTGTGTTTGCATGGTTTGTAAGCGTTCTTATTTTACTTCTTTTCATCTTTCACCCCTCTCCTATATTCTCCGACTATTTTTCTGACTTGTCGGCAGTGGCCGGCGGATGATGATGGTGAGACTTTTTCCCTCTTTTTCTGAATGAATGTTAACCCACGAATGATAGGTGTTGCTCCTTACTTAACCCCTTATTCTCTTCTCTTCTCTTAACCCCCTACTCTCTCCTTTCTCTCGGGCTAGCCTTAGAGTGGATCTTAGGGTCTTTGTTAGCCTTAGCTTCTGTAGATCATCTATCATACACTGACACACGAAATGTTTCCCATCTGTGGTTATTGTAAAATATTCAAAAACTGCAGACTTTGTTAGAAGTGTCTTTGCCATTGTGAAAGGGGTTTTAGACTTGAAAGTTAAAAACTTATGAAATTTAGAAAGAACTCTAAATTAAATAAGCATTAAAAATAAAAAATATTATCTGAAAAGAAAAAATGAATTAATGGCATTAGTGTCTGAAATGGAAAACATTGTGTTTATTATTTAAGTGGTTTAACCACCATAGCTGCCAGTGATATCACACACAAAAACATATTTTAGTAAAATTTATATTGAGGTCGGAGTCGGAACATTTTTACCGACTCCAACTCCAGCACCACCAAAATTGCTTCCGACTCCGACTCCACAGCCCTGAATTAATCAGTAATCACTTCAAAATATATTTGTACACACTTCATACAAAATGTTAATTATAGTTGAATATGATATAAATCTGGATGAAATTCCAGATTCTAGACAATTCAGAGAAAGTTCATAACTTGGTAATACATTAAATTAAGTTATGTTCACAATCTGGGCCTATGGACTATCTGAACTGCATCTGATATTTTACAAAATTTATTTATTTACCAGTGTATCTCAGGGTCCAGTGTATGTGTGGCCTGTATATGGTTCAAAAATTTGTTACGTTACAAAATTCACCATAGCAAAAGGGTTAATTTCACTGCCAAGACATTGGAAAACACTCAGATGGTTTGATTTTTCCAATGATTTGGACACTTTCATGAGTGAAAGATAGTTTGTAGATTTTTTTTTTTTTATAGCTCATGACTTGGATAACCTCAATAGGCCATCCTATTGTTTTCCAAATGTTTTCCAAATGGGTCATTCCATATGAAATCACCCAAATTTTGAACAACTTCCCAGTTCACCCTCTCAGAAAATTCTGAAAAAATTATCATTTGTAATTCTATCAAACTTATGCACAAATCCCAAATTTTAGGTCAATATTACTTATAGTTTTTGAGATATAGCAATTTGAAATTATGCCTTTTTTTATCTTATTTTTTGATGTCTGGCAAAATTGCATGAATGTCCAACTTCAGGCACCCATATCTTTTTTGTTTATCCTTTCACAAGGCTGATATTTGGTATATATGGTAAACAGTAGTCATAGAATCTGTATTTGATGTCAAATCAAATCAAACCTCTTATAATTTGCCATCTACAAGGCTTCAAAAATCAAAAAGCTTAAAAATTCACTAATGGTTACCCCCTTTTCACTGGTACTGATAAAAAACTATTCATATTTGAGCTGAAATTAATTTTACAGTTTGTCATAATGTATTTGTAGTCAGAAACAAAGGTGGGCACCCGGGCCTCAAAAAGGACCGACGGTCCCAGTCCTGGTCCTTGCCTCAAACTGGACCAATGGTCCCGGTCCTTTCTGAAGATAGGACCTAGGAACGACTCGGTCCTCGGTCCTTATATATAACATAAGTGAAAAATTTGATTAAAATGAAAAATGAAATTAAAGACACCAGAAATCTTTAATTTTATTTACGTAAATTATAATTAATACAATACATAAATGATGAAAAAAAGTTATTAAGTTAAATGCTTGAGTTTCCCTTCAAGAAGACTAGCACTGGTCAAACTGGTTCTGGACGTGAGGGTGGCACCTGGAGACATGTCGCTTGAGGTTGTTTTGGCTCTTGTTGCTTGTCGAGAGGATGTTCTTGTTCGGCAGGCACAGCAAGCACTTGTACTCCAGGTTCTGCTCACCCTTGGGCCCAGGTATTCAAAGTATTTGTCCAGGTACAGCCAGGGATTGCCGGGTTCAGTTCTTCCGCTAGGAGCTCCAGTTGCTTGACTTGAAGTTGAAGCACTATCATCAGTAGATTCTTCATCTCCTCCAGGTGTTGAAACAAGTTTCAGTTCAGTCTCTTTCTGAGTCTTCTGGAGGAAATGATCCATCTTCTTTAGAACTTCAAATAATCACTAAACACACTAAAATCACTAAAAAAGACTGTCCGGACCGGACCGTCCAGAATTGCTTAAAAATGGACCGTCGCTCCTCATTTCAGTCCCCACTGAGAAAAGGAACAACTTTCCCACTCACGGTCCTTAAAAAGGACCGAGTTCATGGAGTTAGGTCCTTTTGGAACTCGGTCCTGCCCACCTTTGGTCAGAAATGCTTTCAAAAGCTCTATTATCTATAGAATTGGAAACAATAAATAATAAAAAAATTTGAAAATTTTATTTTTGCAAAAAGAAGCCTATATTCATGCCATTATTACCTCATCAGGACAGTTAGCCATCACTTTCATATTTTTACCATATGTTCATATACATTTAGGCAAACTATAGTCACAGTTTGGTTCTGGTGGTCAGCTTCTTTCAATTTAATTTTTTTTTCAAAATTACCATAATTTATACTAAAATGCAAAGTAAAAATATCAAGAGTAACATTAATATATTTCAGCATTACACATACATATATCATTAAAAATGATCATCTGAAACATTTGAGAATTACAGATACAACTTTACATCCTTCTGTCATTTAATAAGGGACCTGAAACTGAAAAATATTTCTGAAATCAAGATTCCAATTTAAATATTCAGTTTGTTAAATTCACCATGTCCTCAATTTAGTAAATATGTACTACTTAAACATGTGTTAAAAGAAGTTCCTACAAATGAATTACTTGATTACTCAACATTCATCTCATACTTAAAGTACTCTAAAGAAATGTAGGAAATAGTGTTTGAATTTTGTTAAGGTCACTTGGGTTTAGGGTGGAATGGCACCCAGCATTCATGTTTTGTGTGATCTTTTCATGAAAGTGACTAAAACATCAGAATGTTCATCAGAATGATCTTTTATATTACCCACATACCAGTTTCCGTCGTAAACACATGCTACATATTTGCCAGGCTGGTAAGTTTGCCAACATTTTGATCTGTGAGATCTGCATCATCATCACCAGTGCCTATGGTCACAGTGGTGTAAATATCATCTCAAGATATCCTCTTCATCCATAGCCTACTACTTGAACAAGGTATGAAACTGTGATGGGACCTTATGCCTGTTACAGTTTTGCATTTTTCTTCAAATCTTTCAACTAAATGAAATTTTACCGAGTTTTCTTGCACTGAATCTTTATCTATGAAGTAGAACTCTATACCACTGATGTTTTCCTTTGCCCAGTTAAACATGTCATGATGATTAAGGATGTGGTTTTCAGTTATGGCCTGAAGACTTGCTCATGTCACAAGCCTTTTAACAGTACCCCCAATTCCATCACAGGAACTTTTCCCATGGCTGGTGGCAAAGAAATGCCACTCAGCTAACAAGTTATGATCCCTTTGATGATTACATAAGTTTGACAGATTTTTAAAATTCTTATATTGGCTTGCTGTGCCATCACTGAAATATATAATCTTCTGGACATGAGGATATTTGTGTTTCATGTGAGAGAACTGTGGATATGAAGGCATGTACAGTAGTTGTGTCACGCTTCATGCAGTTGGATACAACACAAGCACTAATACACTTAAGCTCCTTAGTTTCCAGGTCTCTTATGTACATGGCAAAGGGATGTAAAGTTGCTTGGGAATTATCCCAATGATGCCCCTGAAGTGCATCCTGCACTATGAAACTATAATTCTCAGCAAAATATAAGAGAACTATGGCTGATTTGTCATCAAGCTGCTCCATTTTTTCTAAAGCTTTTGACTGGGCCTTGGCAACAAAGTGGTACTGTCTGAGATTATCCAAAAAATCAGTGATAATGTTAATAAAATCATGAGTATTGGTTCCCAGAGTAACAAGAGTAGTTCTATTTGTGTATACCCATTGTTTATAGCAGATTTTAACACCCAGGTCAAAATCATCTGTAGATAACAAATCGGTTAAATATGCATGCAATGCTTCTTTGCCAGGACAAGTTTCACACAGTGGCGGATTTAGGGGGGGGCCGAGTAGGCCATGGCCTACGGCCCCGCGCCTGTGAGGGCCCCGCGCCCTCACATATAATTATAATGTTGGATTCCACTATAAATAATACAATTGATTAATGATTAGTGATAATTATGGTATCACTCTCTTTGCTGGCGGGAGTTTAGTTCTATTCAGGCCGCTGTGGAGTGCACATGTGAGTGTGTTTAGTGGTAAGTAATGGTAAAAGTCGTATCTCGAAAAAGTCGCCAGTCAATAAATGGGGATGGGGGAGTTTTAGTCAGCTTTATAATAACATAAATAAGTTGAAAAATGTTAAATTAATGTAATTAATTTTTTTATATGAAACGTACTTAGGCTAGGTTAGGTCAGTTTAGCTTAGATTTCATAATAAATACATTTTATACATATTTAAGGAAAAAGTCGCCACTGGTGGGGGCTGGCGACTTTTCCCATAAAGCGACTTTTTCACCCGAACAACTGTTTAGTGTCTGTATTTAATTAATTAATTAAACTGTATTAATTAATACTAAACCGAGGGTCAAGTGTAAATAGTTTGTTTTTATGTTTTTATGTTTCAGGATAAGGCAGTGAGGCTGCAATGAGGCACAATGGAGAAATCAACAAGTCGTGATCGTGATCAAGGAGGAAGTATAAAGCTGGCTCTGTTAAACGACAAGAAAAGGCAGACGTAAACCAAAGAGTAAAAAAACTACCAAAAATAACTCAATGGTTGACATATCCAACAGTATCTGAATCTGCAAAATCACAAACTCAAACTGAATCTGGTCAAACTGAATCTGAATCAGTAGAGACACCAATTACGCCTGAAACAACTGGAGAAGCCACAACTAGTACTGAACCTAGTGTAGTTAGCGCAATTGAACCTGAACACAGTGACAGTGAGGAGACACAAGAGGAAGTGAAAGTTATGAATACCGGTACTGAACAAGGATTTGAAACGGATCTTGGATTATGGCCTAAAATAATTACTGAAAATGTGTGTGACTATTGGTTGAAAAAGGGAAGCGCAGAATGTCGACACTGTGATGGTGACTTCAAAGAGTCAGCTGTGAAAGAGCTAAACAGAACCCGTCATTGTACAAAGACATTATTCACTCGAACTCATTCATTATCTGGCCAAGAAATTAATCTTAAATGGCTCTGTTACTCTAAAACAACTGGTAAAGTGTATTGTTTTGCTTGCAAGCTTATGTCAAAGGTGGAAAGCTCATTCACAACTGGCTTCAATGGTTGGAAGAATGCTAGGTATGTCATAGAATCTCACAGTAGGTCAGATCAGCACAGGAAAAGTATGGTCGAAATGATATATCGAAAGACTGCGGGTGCCCTTATTGACTCTAATCTAGTACAACAATATGAAAGTGAATGCGAGTACTGGCAAGCAGTATTGAGGAGGTGTGTAGATGTTTTAAAGCTACTTTGCGAACACGGGCTAGCCATTCGAGGTAAAGATGAAGTAATTGGATCAGTACACAATGGAAACTATCTTGGGATTCTAGAGCTGCTGAGCACATACGACAGTTTCTTGGCAGCACATATCAAGAAACACGCAAACAAAGGTAGTGGTCATACTTCCTACTTGTCCCATGTCATTTCTGAGGAAGTCATTGGAATAATGGCAGAAAAGGTTATGTCCTCAATAACAGATGAAGTAAAAACAGCAAAGTACTTCTCAATTTCTGTTGACTCCACACCTGATATTTCACACATGGATCAACTTACTTTTACAATCCGCTATGTACTGCCTACTACAGGTCCAGTTGAAAGGTTTTTGCAGTTTATTCCCATGCTAAGCCACACTGGCAGAGATATTGCTACAACTGTTCTTGATTTTCTTAAAGAGAAGAACATTCCAGTTATCAACTGCCGAGGATAGTCCTATGACAATGCCAGCAACATGTCTGGTAAATATCTGGGGATCCAACAGATAATCAAGAATGAGTGTAGTGAAGCTGAGTACATACCATGTATGGCTCATTCCTTAAACTTGGTGGCTAAGTGTGCTGCAGAAAGCTGTCCTGCTGCAGTGTCATTGTTTGCTCTGGTACAAAATATGTACTCCTTTCTTGTTGCATCTACTTATCGTTGGAGGAGACACCGTGAGGTACTAGAGACTAATAAAGATAAGAAGTTGAAAGTTGATAAAATACTTTCAGACACTCGTTGGTCAGCACGAGCAGATGCTGTAGCTGCTCTCAGTAGAGCACACAAAGAAAACATCATTGTTCTGGAAGAGTTATTCTCAGATCAGAATCAGCCAGCTGAAACAAGAGCTGAAGCAAGTGGTCTTCTCAAAGGTTTGAAAAAACTTGAAACAGTGATTCTTCTTGAAGTTTGGGATACAGTATTGGAAAGGTTCCAGAGTAGCAGTATCCAGCTGCAAAAATCTGGGCTCTCCCTCAACACAGCTGTCACACTGCTAGAGTCTCTTTTACAATTTGCTAAAGACCTGAGATCCCAGTTCGATGACTTTGAAGCAAAAGCTATGGCTAAGTGTGATCCCTGTGATGTGACGAGTAATGATGCATACTACGCCGACACGCAGCGTATTAGGAAGCGCAAGCATCACCACGATGAACTAGACTCCGCGGAGGATGTTATGCTGACAGGGAGAGACAAGTTTAGAGTGACTGCATTCTTGCCCATCATTGACAAGCTCTGTGCTGCCCTACAACAACGCATTGCTGCTTACAGCGACCTTCGAGAGAAATTTGGGTTTTTATCAGAAATCTCAAACAAAACGAACACTGAGCTTAAAGCATCTGCTGAAAAGCTTGTGTCTTCATATCCTAAGGACTTGGAGGCTGGATTGGAGTCGGAGCTTTTGCAGTTTGCACACCTTATGAAATCCATTCCAAGAGATTCACCTGAAAGTGCTCCTTCATCAGGTGGTGCAAAGGCTGCAAAAAGTCCTGAACTAGAAATGTATGAGATAATTCACAGACATGACATGGTAGAAACATTTGCTAATGTTGAAATTGTATTACGACTCTATCTCTGCATGTTTGTCACAAACTGCACTGGCCCACTGGGGAGCGATCATTCTCCAAGATGAAACTAGTCAAGAATTATCTAAGAAACACCATGGGGCAGGACCGTTTGTCTTCACTCACCCTGTTAAGCATTGAGCATGAGAAATTAAGGGTGCTTGATTTTACTGATGTCATCAAACAGTTTGCAAGTAAGAAGGCTAGAAAAAAATCTTTTTTGACTGAGAAATAGTTAAGTGTACCGTACAAATTGCCTGCAATAAACAAAACCCACTCATTGCATCATTTGCATGTCAGTCAAGTGGTATTCTCTTTAGTTAATGGTGTATTATTATAGTTATTTTTTGTTAATGGTGTATTATTATAGTTATTTTTTATTGTTAAGCTTCAAAAAAACAAATGTGTAATGTTCAACTATGAAATGGTCATTTGGCTAATTAATTATCAATAAATTGAATATTGTTTAAAAAGTAAATTTATTTTAACGCTTCGCTCGCCCATTGATTTGAGGGCCCCGTAAGGTCACCACTGGGGGATGGGGGTGTAAATCTTCATTTCAGTTAATTAAGCTAGCTTTGCGTAGTTTGGGGCCCCGCACTCCAACCGGCCTAGGGCCCCGCGCACCTTAAATCCGCCACTGGTTTCACAAACATGCAACATACAGTCACGGTTTTGCACATCATGTACAAGTTCTGATAGCAAATCTTTATAGTCAAGTTGAACTGGTAAGGCTGCTACAAGCAGTTGTGTTTTGATGATGTTGGCAGACACAAATGGAATGTGTACCTTTGGGACCAACAGGAATGCACCACTTTGGCCTCAGCTCACAGAACTTAGAAAACCCTATTTTTTCAGTATGTTTCTCTTTGAATGCCAAATACAATTCATTTAAGCTACCAACAACAATCTCTTCTGTTTTTGAATTTTCTCCCCATTAGCACAAACTGTGACACTCTCTTTTCCCAGGACATACTCGAGAGAATTCATCAGACTCCTAGAAATTTACTCCTGATGAAGAACTAGAGTACTTCTGGCTGAAAATCTTCATCTGATCTGCAAGACCTACTGGTACCTGCTCCATCATCCGGTAGAGGCTGTAGGCATTGTTCTTCATATTGTGTGGGGTACTTGCAGCACTCTGGGCACAGCTTTTGTCCTGGTTTTATATTCAGCATCCTGGCAGTGTCACTGTCTACAGTGCATAGGGATTCTGATAATCATAAAATATAATTCTAAATCAAATTTTTCTCAAAACTCACTTGTCATAAGATAGATACAAAACTACAAATGTTATAAATGAATATAAACTTACTGGTATTAGATAGGAATGTTAGAACAATGGGATCAATCCCAGAATAGGCACCTGAAATCATTTTTAGGTGCTTAATCTGGGATTGAGGCAAAACACAGGTGCTTAATCTGGGATTGAGGAGAAAAAAATATAAATAGTTTTTAGAGATATTTCATTGTTTTTATCAATATTTGAAAAAATCAACTCTAACCTAACCTAATCTTTTGCTATAGGCTATACGGTATATACCAATTTATGTGGCAAGATAGATTTGCTTCAGATGGATTCAGAAACATTCAGGTTCATATTGCAGGAATTTATAATATCTAAAATTTTTCTTTATTCATTAAACCACTTTAAACCTTTCATAACTTTGCCTTTATTACATTTGTAATAAACTTTGTATAAACAATAAATTTTGTAATCAGGTTTTTTTTTATTTAATTCCTTGCAAGGTGCCTATTCTGGGATTGAGGTTGAACGCAGGTGCTTCATCTGGGATTGAGGTACATCAGGTGCATATTCTGGGATTGACCCGAACAATGTAAATGCATGAGACAACATTCAATAATAATGTAATGTATAGGAAACTTACTTGCGATTTTCTTTCTGTGAACTTTTCTTTGGTCTGCACAATAGCATTGAAGACTGTAATGAAAAAAAACATTTTCTCATAATGAAAACATACAGTATCACTGTTTTCCAACAATATATCACATCTCCATTGCAGCAGTGCTTTATCCTCACTGGTTAACTGATCCAGCATGAGTATACCAAGCTTTTCTGAGTAAGTCCTTTTATGACATCCATCATGTAATTTCTGTCCAATAGAACAGCTTTGTGTAGCCTCCAACTCCATTTCTCTAAGTATGAGAATTCATGATTGGGGCAGCTTATATATAGTAGCAGGGATTGCACAAGGTATGTACAAGTTCAGACAAGATTAGGTCATCATATTCCCTGTAAGTAATATTGCACAATACTAATATTTCTCAAATAAACTCAAACAAGTTTACTATTTGTTAAACAATGATCATGTTAACCCACCATGCACCATAGAGGGGGAATGGGGTGGGGGTGGGGTAATGGGGTTATCATATATATGGGGCTCTCACTGAGCCATATATATACCGTATGAGAAATTCAAGGACACCCTGATGGCAACAGCTCACAGAATGCCAGATCAAGAAGTTCCATCCATTTTTCAGCCATTGGCTTGAAATCCTGGCTCAGCTCTGATCAAAAGTCATTTGACACCCTTCGGGCTCGCCACAGTCAATGATGGGCAGTATCTAGATACATGTATCACTGATACGTATCGATCGATACTTTTGTATCGGTATCGGTATCGCTTTAGCTACTTGACAAAAGTATTGATTTATCAGTATCGCTAAGGTCAATTTTCTTAAATGTATCAAAAAAATTGATACTTCGATACATTAATAAGAATTTTTAAATATTTAAATAGATGTTATAATATGACACTACTGAGTTATATTTATGAATATACATAAATAATAATAATATTAAATGTTTATTTAATGACAGTACTACTCTACTGGTCACGTCACACAGTACAGCGCAATGTTTAAACACATTTGTACTTGTTATTGAGATTAATTAACCATAATATAGAAACATTGTTAGCTGTAAAGAAGAAGCTAGAGCGTTTGAATTCGGAGGCATTGCGTCATTGTCAGCCACTTCTCAATGCAGTCACGGTAGGGTTCACTAAGTGGTTTGAAAAGTTTCTGTGCCTTGATGCATCGCATGAGTGTAAAGCAGCAATACTGGCATCGTCTTCAAATCCTCTGTTCAAGTTAAAGTGGATGACAATAAAAGGCAAATTTAATACTAACATTGTCAAAAAGAGGGTTCAAGAAATGTTGGTTAATGCTGTTAAGAGCCTCAGTGAGCAGACCCCCAAGCAACAACTAAGTTATGCTGCATCTGACGGAAGTGCAGATGATTTCTTCTGTTATGAGTCTGCTTCCACTAATGTCTCTGCAACCCAAGATTCCACTGAGATGGAAGTTTTACAGTATCTGGGTGATGGAAGTCATTCTCTCCAATCTCTGAGGCAGTACCCAGGAATTCTACAGGTCTTCCTGAAGTATAACACACCACTACCATCCTCTGCTCCTGTAGAATGGTTGTTTAGTTTGGCTGGTCACATTCACACTCCAAAAAGGAATAGACTGTCTGACCAGATGTTTAGCCAGCTGGTATTTTTGAAGGGTAATAGTAATTACTTTTAATTGTTAGTGTAATATTTTCAGTCATTCATGTATCCTACAAAATTAAAACATACTTTCATTAAATAAAGCAATTGTTTTTATTTACATCTATAAAACCCATTAAAATGTCGTTGATTTTACTTACAGTGCGTACAAATTACTAGTACAGTGGACCCCCGATTTGAGTATGTAATCCATTCCAGCATGGCGTACTCAATTCGAACTTAATAACCTATGGGAATTAATTAATTCGTTCCAAAACCCAAAAATTTCACCCCACCCCTACTTTTTCTATAGAAATTGGCAAATGAATGATTGAGTAGTTGATTCCCCTTTCCTCTCCTCCTCCTGAATCCAAATAAGCAGCAGCCTTTCCATTTCTATAATAGCCTCCCTGCCCTTATAAAGCCTGGTAGAGCCCTTAACAGCCCTCGTACCCTTCACAGAATCTTTATGACGCAAAATGCTCAAAATACTGGTCTTAGGAATGTCATATTCCTCAGCTAAGTCTTTGAGACTTTTGCACTCTTCACTTTTTCTAATAATCTCCAATTTCATCTCTATTGTAAAAAGGTGTTTCTTCTTTTGAGAGTCTTTTGATGTAGATGTACGTTTAGAAGCCATCACTATAACAGTACACTATGTCACAATATAAAATACAGTATCAAAGTCACTGCATGTACGAATCACCAAATTTATGCTATATTTTCACTATTTTATGCTGTAATCAACAGAAACTAACATAAATAAACACTAAGTACAAAGTCAGAAAACAAAATGTACAAAATTCTAACAGAAATCCCTAAGAACACCTGTACTATTCAAAACATTAGACCCCGAATGTTCCCGCAACGAACACTCTAGACAAACTGAAACGCGTTCGGCGTCGCCGGCTGGCATACTCAAATTGAGTTTTCTACTCAAGTCGAGTCAATAGGAGCCTATGGACGAGCGTACTCAAATTGAAAATACTCAAATTGGGGGTCCACTGTACAAACAATATCATCTAATACCTACATATTAAATGAATACAGTAATTATAAAAATGTACCGGCGATACATGTATCGGTATCAGTATCGCTTAAGACATCTAGAAAGTATCGGCGTGTTAGTATCGCCTAAAACGTTCATGTATCGATGTATCGGTATCACTTTAGCGATTTTCATGTATCGATGCCCATCAGTGGCCACAGTGAGGGTCATATGACACCCCCCCAACTGACATGGCTTAAATATTGAAGGAAGCTGACCACCAAAACCAAACTTTGACTGTAGTTTGCCTAAATGTACAGTCAACCCTCGTTATAATGGACTAATAGGGGGGAAAAGGTGTCCATTATAGCCGATTGTCCGATATAACCAACGGTACTGGTAACCTACGGTATACGTATACGATACGGTAATGGATATACTATATACAGTACTGTGCACTGTCTGCTGAACACGATACATGATAAAGAAAATAATGAAATATAATAAAAATATAAAAGTTAGCTTGTCCTTGGCCTTACGAATGTCGGAAACAGTTTGCTTTTTCACGCCATACTCCGCGCACACCTTGGCCACCGAAGCACCCGCCTCTAACTTCTTGATTAATTCCAGCTTCTGGGTCACCGACAGGGTCACACATTTCTTCTTTTCCTGGTTAACATCGCCAGTGGTGTGTCCAGTTTATCCGATATCCGCTCTAATGGGGTCCATTATAGCGAGGGTTGACTGTATATGAACATATGGTAAAAATATGAAAATGATGGCTTACTGTCCTGATGGGGTAATAATGGCATGAATATAGGCTTCTTTTTGCAAAAATAAAATTTTTCATTTTTTTAATAGTTATTGTTTCCAATTCTATAGATATTAAAGAGCTTTTGAAAGCATTTCTGACAACAAATACATTATGACAATGTAAAATTAATTTTAGCTCAAGTATGAATAGTTTTTTATCAGTACCAGTGAAAAGAGGGTAACTTAGTGAATTTTTAAGCTTTCTTTGATTTCTGAAGTCTTGTAGATGATAAACTATAAGAGATAGGTTTGATTTGACACCAAATATCAATTCTATGACTACTGTTTACCATATATACCAAATATCAGCCTTGTGAAGGGATTTTTTTTTTTTGTATTGGGGCGTTTACTGCCATTTCCCGCTATACGCTAGCGGATATCATGGCGAAGCAGAATATGAGAAAGAGAAACGGAGACGGGGGAAAGGCACTAGAAGTGGGAGGACCGCGGACGACGGGTGAGAAGTCACCTAAAGCTCAGAGAGGAGGCGAGATTGGGAGAGGAAAAGGAAAAGACGGTCAAGCGAGAAGAGAGGGCTCTCAGCGAGCATAAGACGTAAACGATCGGGGAGGGGGAAATCAGAGGAACGGGAAGGCGCGACGACGTACTGACGACAGGGTGGGGCATTCCACAAGGATGTGAAAGACGGTGAGGGGCGACTGGCAGGAGGCGCAACAAGGAGCCTCCTGCCGGGACATAAGATAGCCGTGCGTGAGGCGCGTATGGCCGATGCGAAGCCGCGCAAGGACGACCTCTTTGTGTCGGGAGCGGTGGAAAGAGGACGCCCAATATGACAGGCGGGGGCGGATGGACCAGAGTTTATTTCCGGTGGCATCGTCCCAGGACTGCTGCCATATGCAGTCATAGAGGGACCGAAAGACCTGCACATAGTCAGAGAAGGGGAGCGGGCGGGGGAGGGGAGGCATCGAGGCGGCGGACCGGGCTATGCGGTCAGCCGCCTCATTACCGGAAACACCGACATGGGCAGGAACCCAGCAGAAGGTGACCCGGATCCGGTGAATGGTGTGCAGGACATGGTACTCCTGTTGAATAATGCGTACGAGGGGGTCCGGGGAATTATAGCGTCGAGCGCTTGAAGGGCACTCAGCGAGTCCGAAAAGATGGTACAGGAAGACCGCGAAAAACCCGATACCAGACGGAGGGCTTCCAGAAGGGCAAAGAGCTCCGCGGAAAAGATGGAGGCCTGAACCGGCAGGGGGATACCCCGGGAGGTAGGTGACAGCGACGGAGAGAAGACGGCGGCCGCGACACCTGCAGGGGAGCGCGAGCCGTCGGTGTAGACAGGGAACATCGTCTGAGTGTACGGGAAGATGGGCCAGAAAAGAAGACCGGAGGACGGTAGGAGGAGACTCCTTACGCAGGCCACGGAGCGCCTGGCAGCGGCAGATAGGGGTGGTCAGCCAGGGGGGCGACAGGTCGAAGGAGAACGGCAGAATAGAGGGTGGGGGATCCCCAGGGACGAAAAGACATCAGCCAGGGAGCAGCGAAATGCCACGTGTCAGGCCGGGGGTAGCGCCTGGGAGATCGCGGAGAAGAGTAGGGACTCGGGAGGCGGCAGATGCGAAGGTAACACTTCGCCATGAGAAGGCCCCGGCGAAGGGGCAGGGGGGGGTGTCCGCAGTCCACCTGAAGACTAGCGACAGGGGACGAGCGGAAGGCACCCGACGCCAGGCGAAGGCCACGGTGGAGAAGAGGATCCAGCATACGGAGTGCCGGAGAGGAGGCGGAGCTGTAGACCACACAGCCGTAGTCGATGCGGGATTGCACCAGGGAGGTGTACAGGCGCAGCAGAGTACGCCTGTCCGCCCCCCAAGTCATGAGGGACAGGTGACTCAAAAGGGAGAGGGTGCGGCGAGATGATTGCAGCAACCGCCTAAGGTGTGGAACCCAACCGAAAAATTCGTCGAGGGTCATACCCAGGAATCGAACGGATGGGACGAGGGGAAGAGGAGTGCCGGCAAGGGTAAGGGCGAAGGTATGCGACAGACAGAGGCGCCGAGGACGGAAAAGTATACTGGAAGACTTAGAGGGGTGAGAAAGCATAGCCAACCGAGGACGCCCAGCGAACCACCGCGTTGATGGCTAGCTGGAGTCGACGTTCAGCCAAAGACGGGAGGCGGCCAGAGCAATAGATAGCCAGGTCATCGGCATAGAGGGAGCTACGAACGGAAGTAGGCAGGACCGTAGCGACTGTGTTCATCACTAGTGAGAAACACAGGACGCTAAGGACACTACTCTGAGGGACACCCTCCTCCAACGGAAAGCGGTCAGAGAGGGTAGAACCGATGCGGACGCGGAAAGAACGGGCGGACAAGAAGTTATAAATAAAGGAGGGGAGAAAGCCTACGAAACCCAGGGAGCGTAAGCAGTCAAAGACCGCGCTCCGCCGAGTAGTATCGTAGGCCTTCTGGAGGTCGAAAAAGACGGCGAGTACAAAGTGACGCCGGGAGAAAGCCTCCTGCACGTCGTGGCTAAGGAGGAGGAGGGGGTCGGTGGTAGACCGGAAGCGCCGGAAACCAGCCTGGGTAGCAGGGTATTGGTCACTCGCCTCCAGAGTAAGAGACAGCCGCGAGGCGACCATCGTCTCCATAACCTTGCAGGCGCAGCATGTCAGGGAAATGGGGCGATAGTTCGACGGGAGTGAGGGGTCTTTATCGGGCTTCGGGATGGGGACGACGATGGACTCACGCCACCGGTCCGGGAATGAACCCTCCAACCAAATCCGGTTATAGAGGTCTAGTACAAAGCTGAGAGCAGAGGGGTGGAGGTGCCATAACAAGTCATAGGGGATATTATCGGGGCCGGGGGCGGATTAGCGTCGGGGGCGGAGGGCCTCCCGAAACTCCGTCATGCGGAAGGTGATTATAGGGGTCATCCCTATGAGGTGGAAAATCCGGTGGGTCGCGGCGGGAATCGGAACTGGAGATGGCTGCGAAGTGCGCCGCGAGTGCGTTCGTGACGGCCTCCGGATCGGAGACGAACTCGTCGTCCCCGACCAGAAGCACCGGGGGTCGAGGGGGGACACGGGTCCCCTCAAAGCTACGCACCTTGCGCCAAACAGTCGAGGGGGCAGTCGTAGAGGAGATCCCGGACACGTAACTCCGCCAGGAGGTACGCCGGGCCAGTTTCAGGACCCGACGGGCCACTGCCTTCAGGCGCTGAAACTCGATCTTGTGCTCCAGCTGGCGGGTCCGGTAGAAGCGGCGGCCGGCACGGCGCCGCTCCTGAACGGCATGGGAGCACTCTGGGGTCCACCATGGGACGCTTCGCGGCCTGGGGGAGCCAGAGGTACGGGGGATGCAACTGGCAGCAGCCGAGAGGATCTTACTCTCGAGGAAGGCGAGGGCCTCACTGACGGAGGGAAAGGCAGGAATTGATGGTGAGATTGCCGTGCCCCTCACGTATGAGGCCCAGTCTGCTCTGGCGAACAGAGGTGGGGGGGGGAGACGGGTCGGGGTAAGACACACTGGGAAATGGTCACTGCCGGAAGAATCCGGCAGGACCTCCCAGGTGAACTCCGTCACGATTTCGAGGGAAACCAGGGAAAGGTCGATACAGGTGAAACTGTCGTGGGCCGAGTGAAGGCAGGTTGGGGAGCCATCGTTCAGAAAGGTGAACTCGAGCTCGTCCATAAGGGAGAGAAGGGTCCCGGAGAGAAAGGTGGAGCAAACATCCCCCCAGGCCGGGTCCAGACTGTTGAAGTCCCCGAGAATCAGGAAAGGGCGGGGAAGCTGAAGAATTAGGTCACGGAGAGAATCGGGTGGAGGGCGTACGTTAGGGGAGAGGTAAAGAGAGCAGACCGTGAGCTGGCGCCCCAAGGAAAGGCGCACGGCCACAGCTTGCAGGACTGTACGGAGCGGGAGGGGGCGGAAAGGGACGGAGCGGTGCACGAAGACCGCGGCGCCCCCTCTCCCCACCCCATCGAGAGGCGGGGAAGGGAGCCCGCAGTAACCGGACACTCGAGGGAGGGAGCAGGATCCCAGAATCGTCTCCTGAAGGCAGAAACATGCCGGACACCTGGAGGCCAGGAGAGAGGAGAGACTCTCGAGGCCTACCAGGAGCCCGCGGATGTTCCACTGCAGGAGCGAGGTATAGGGAGGGGTAGGAAAGTCAGCGTAAAGGATGGTTATGGGGTGGGTGGGCCGATCGGGCGGCCCGAGATTAAAGAGGGAATCGGAAAGCCCCGGAGTTCAGCGAGGGACGCCGAACGAGGGCGAAGGTCACCCCGACGAGGGGGCGATGTGGAACCAGACGCCGGCAAGTCCTCTAGAAGAGGAGTCTCCCGGACGTCCGGGGGAGAGCGATGCAGAGAAGGGGATGTGAGAGGTATCCAGAATGCCCCTCCCTTCACCGGAGGTGCGGGGGAGGCAGGACTACGAGGGGGAGTGGAAAATAATACCTCACCCAGAGGCATTGGCAGGTCGAGGAGAGAGATGGGGCGGGTCAAGCGCGGGGGCGTGCACGTCCCACCCACCCCGACCAGGCGGGCGAGTTCCCCCTCCAGTGGGTCCATCGACCGGGCCGGAGAGGGGTGTATCTCAGCCCCCACCACGAGGGCCGTCGGGGACCCCAGGGGGGAGCGTGCATAACGGTTGCGCAGTGGGGATGGTGAGGACACCGGGGCGGTAGGGCGAAGGGGGCGTTTGTGTTTGGGAGAGGAAGGTGATGCGAGGCTTATGGCTTCGAACCTTTCGGGGTCACCACTGGCGCGGCGCTTGCGGCCCGCATGGGTGACGGCGGGTCACGATCCGGAATGGGGGTGGCCGAAGGCGCCGGTGGAGAGGGCGTAGAAGGGGCAGTGGGGGTTGCCGACGAAGCATCGGCGTTCGCGGGGGGAGCACGTGGGGACGCGCTGGTAGTACGGGGAGCCGCGGTAGGAGTCCGCTGGGCGGCAGAGGATGGACTGGGAGTAGCGGACACGGTGGGTGGAGGCGCGTTGGGAACCGCCGGTGAGGACGGGGTCCGGGAACGGAGAACCTCGGCGTACGAGGCACCACGCCGGGCCTCGCAGCCACGCAACCGGTCCCGCGCCTCCCGAGCGCTGAGAAACTCTGATGAACAGAGGGCCCGAACCTCCCTTTCAAAGAGGAAGGATGGGCAAGAGCGGGATGAAGCAGGGTGTGGTCCATGGCAGTTGGTGCAGGAAGGCGGAGCAGTACAGAGCAAGGGGTGGGGAGGGCCGCCGCAACGGACACACAACGGGGCCGGCTGACGGCAGGAGCTGCTCACGTGGCCAAACCTATTGCACTGAAAACAGCGCGTAGGATCTGGCACGTATGGTCGTACTGAGAATTCGCACTCTCGTCTCTCACCAAAGCCCGAGAATACCGAAACGGGGGGCACCAGTGAGTCGAAAGTGAGGAGCAGGCGAGGAGAAGGGGCGGTTGGGGATCGCGATCTGTCGGGAAAGCGGTACACCCTCACAACACCCTGGGAGGCGAGGTCAATCTGGAGGTCTTCCACCGGGATGGGTAGAAGACGAGCAGCGTAAATTGTGCCCTGGCACTGATTGAGGCGGGGGTGGGGGGACACCGTAATCCCGCAGCCCAGGACATTGGGGATAGCGAGCAGAGAGGAGGTTTCGACAGAGGAACGCGACCTTATCAGAATGGAGCCATCCCTCTGAGGCCGAAGGTCAAAACGAGCCATCCCCGTCACCCCATGGATCGCTCGAAAGAGGCGTTCATGGTTAGTGGGGAGGGGCTTGGAGGAGGAGGGGCGGAGGACGAGGAACTTGTCCACCGTCCTAAGGCCGAGCGAAGACGTCGGGCCAAACACCACCGGTACTTCGAGGGGACGGGGAGACGAGAAAGGCGGACGGCGACGTTGGGTCCCACGTCCCCCAGGGGCCGAGGGGGCCGGGGGCGATGAGGCCCGACCGGAGTGGGAGGCGACCGGGGCTGCGGGCTTCCCACCTGAGGGCGAAAAAGCAGGTGGGTCCCTATCGGGACGTGGAATATGGGGGGATCCAGGGGTCGGGGGGTCCACTGCAGGTCCATCCGCCACTGGCGGGGGTCGGGCAGCGGCGCCACGAGCCTGGGGAAGAGAGGGAGAGGAGGTGTCGGCAAGAAAAGCAGACGGGGTGGGCGAGGGCTGCCGACTGCCCTTACCAGACCCAAGGTCCAAAGAGGTAGTCAGAGGGAGGTCAGATGCACAAGCAGGGTCGTCAACGAGGTCCATTAGATTTGTTTCCATAAAATTTTTTTTTATTGTTTCGCGCCCGGGGCCGCGGGGAACCGATTACCCGGGGCCCAAGGGGACCAAGCGCACTCTGGCGGGGGATGGGTGCCTCGTCCCATGTAGGTACCCCCGTTTCAAAAGGGGCCCTTGCAGCGTCGAAAGTTCTCCCCTGCCGGCAGCAAAGACCAAGGCCCCCCAGGGTCCCAGGCCTGGGCACCCTACCAGCCAACTTAGTCCGGCCCCAGCCATGGGAGCGAGACCCCCAGTGACCAGCCCCGGCAGCCCACGGGGCGCGCGAAGTGAACAGAGAAAGCAGAAAAAACAGAGGGGAAGACAGGAAAGAGGGGGCTGTAGGATAGCAGGGTATGCTAAAAGTCCACTTCGCAACCGGGCGGGGGACCCGGCAGGGCCCCCAGCCACGGCTGACCCCCTCGCCACATGGAGGCAGGAGCCCGCGGGCGATCCACCCCAGAAAGACCGCCCGCAGGGAGGGGGTGTGAAGGGATTAAAAAAAAGGTTGCCTAAAGTTGGGACATTCTTACGATTTTGGCCAATGATGCCAAAAAATGGAAAAATTGCACAATTTCAAATTGCTATATCTCAAAAACTAAGTAATATTGACCTAAAATTTGGGATCTGTGCATAAGTTTGATAAACTTACAAATGATAATTTTTTCAGAATTTTCCGAGTGTGTGACTTGGGGACCTCTAGGTGACTCAGAATGTAATTATCCAAATGTAATGTAACACTACATCATCATCATCATCATCCTTTAAAAAACTAATTGTCAATAACTAGGGCCTAATTTATAAGGTAGGCTAATGTTCTTTTCAATAACCTAATTTAGGGTATTTTTTTTATTATTTCATATTTAGGATTTTTTTTGTCGTCATATGAGGACAAATGTATGAGAGGGGTAAGTGTTATTTTGCTGTTTATTTATGGTTTGGTTATTATATTGTGGATAATGGCATTCATGGGAATTTAAGTTAAATAAAGTCCAGTGTACCCCACTGAAAGATAAATGACATGAGTGATAAATCTATTTTAGGCAGGACTTAGTCTTAACTCAGATTAACCCTGAGGTTAGGTTATTAAATAGAACATTAATCTAGCTTAGAAATTAGGTGTAATTCTTTATAATACAGTTCAAAATCATTTTAAAAAATTAACGAGTTCAACATTTATTAAATGTGTGTTAAATTTGTTTAGTAGTGATATTTTTGTTAGTTTTAATGAAAATATCATGACAACCTAACCAATCATCAAGGTCATACAGTTGACCTAACCTAGCATTCAATAATTCCCATGTATGTTTCGATTAATTTTAGGCAACTTTTACCAAAAATGTGTTAGTTATACCTACTGTGTGTGTGTGTGTGTGTGTGTGTGTGTGTGTGTGTGTGTGTGTGTGTGTGTACAGGTACACACTGTAACTTGGAGTGACTTTGAACACTTCAACTTCTGCAAACTATACCTCACTTAACTTTGATGAAAAAGAACTAGTCATTGGTTAAAAAAATGTCTTAGCAATAGGTCTTCACTCACCTTAATTATGAGATTCCTTGGTCCTCTTCTTTTTTTATAATTAATTTAAATGTGGGAATTCAAACTCACCCATGATGTGGCGGGACTTTGAGTAGGTGTTCAACAAATTGTATTCATGTCAAACTGACCCATAGACTTGTAATACATGTATTTACATTATTTTTTTTTCATATTTACATATAATACATTCTGTAAGTGAGCTATGGTAGTTACCATAGCTATAGAGGCACTGCAGCCTCAAACACATATAAGGATTGCCTATCATATTTAGGTCTTGGGAATTCCCTCACATATATTTGGTTTAACCCTTTGAGGACCACGGGACATATTTGTCCCAACGGAAATAATAATATAAATTGTACAATGATGCAACATTTCTACAAATACATCTACATATTTATACAGGTATCATTTAGTTGTCAGAAAATTAACCCAAAAATGGGTCATTTAAGTGATTATAGTTACTAATATCTAATTGTAAAACACAATAAAACTTAAACTTTTAAGTTCAAAGAAACATATACTGGTCATCAAAGGGTTAAGGAAACCCAAGAAGGATCTTCATTCAATTCCACAAAAGTTCTATTAGTGTCATTTGTGTTCTTATAGCACTTTACACAAATACCATTTCCTACCTCAACAATCTCAATGACCTTAGCAAGATATGTCACATTACGCTTCTTCCCTGGAAAGTTCACTAATACAAATGTGTCCTGTTTTATGTTTTTGATGTCATGATGCACTGGTAGTGTTTCACTGCTTGTGCCTGATGTGCTGGGTACTTGCACAGCATCATTAATACTATCATTATCACCAGGGTTGTGGAGTCAGTCCAAAATTTTCCGACTCCGACTCCACACATTGTAAAAAATCTAAAAATCCGACTCCGACTCCTCGTGTTTCACTCTATAATTATCATAATAATAAGACATTTCATCACCACCACACTAAGTGTGAAATTTTATATTTTATATTTAAATAAATATTAATTGTATTAAATAAATATTAATTGTATATTCTGAAAATATAAAAAAAAAATATTAAAAAAACTTAATCTAGGGGCTATCAATGAATAAGGTTTATTGACCAAAAAAACTAAATAACCTAAATGTTAGTATTTAGGATTTAGAAATTAAAGGTGACACAGGACACAGAAATTGGAGTCGGAAGTTTTTTACCAACTCCGACTCCGCCCTGAAACGTGCGACTCCACAACCCTGATTATCACTGTCACCATCATGCACCAATGCATCAGTATCACTACTTTCAGAAGGGGTTGTAAAGACAAGCACCAGGGACAATCTTGATCTTGTCTCCTCTCTGTCATTTTGGAGTTGGCAGGTTGGAACTACTAGGGTATCATTTCTTTTTCAGGAGCATTGTTAATGATTTGTTCATTGCTTCATTAACTACTTGACTGACATCCAAGAGGGCATTGGATCCATTGGCCAGCCTTTGAAGCAGCGGCTGTATGTCCAATGGAAAAATTCCAGTTGCTCTGAAACCAATAAGAAGATTGTCTTTCAGTGTTCCTTTAATCTGAAAGCCATGCAAGGACTTTTCAAGTTGACCATGATAATCTTGAACTTTGTGACACTTGAGCTCTAGAGCATTTTATGTTATTGGCAAAGCATTCTGAAAGTTGATCAGAGTCTCTCTTCAAAAAAGCAATTACCCAGTCTCTGCCTGGTTTGCTGTCATTAAATTTTGCTATTTTTATTTTCTTATTATCAAGATAATGCTTGACAGTCATCCTCAAATCAAGTCGATCTATGGGGAAACCCCAATCAGAGCATGTCATAAGGCTCGCAATGAGCAATTATTCTTCTTTGGACAGTACTGTTTGTCCACCTGTTTTGCCTTTATGCTCATTGTGGATCTTGTTGAACAGTGTTCCTTCGGGTATGGAGTACCGTATTGATGCTTGGGTCAATGACAGTTCACTATTTTGCACAGCAGTAACAGCCTCATTGAGCTGCTGATTTGAGAAATTCCTGTATTGACAAGAGCCAGGCTCTCGTCTATAAGTTCTAGTCATATTAATGAATCTAAAAAAGAAAAAACATTACTTATAATAAACAATAAAATAAATCTAAATCAAAGCAAAACAACAATTATACATGCAATAAAACAATAAAATATATCTAAATCATAGTGAAACAACAATAATAACAGTTAATCTGACCCCATGTGAATATTTCTGTTCAATCTACCCCAATCCCCTGCAGCCTCCTAACCTACTTACAAAAGGCACCTTAATTCAAACAGAAAAAAATATTGCAAAAATTATTTTCTTGAAATTTTTTTTTTCGCAGGATTCAGGGCAACGCAAAATAGGCCTTTTGTCCATGTGCTTTTTTGGTTGGTGTGCAATTGCATATAATCTATATAGTACTAATTCAATCAACCCTATGCAAGTTTCATTAAACAGATCAATAATTTGGCTTCAAAATGGTAAAAAAGAGACTTTTTTTAAAATACATCTAATAGTTCCTGAGATATAGTTGAAAGAAAGAATCATTACTCATGTTGATCAATCTCACCCCATTATACAGTATATATATATATATGTATATATATATAATATATATATATATATATAATATATATATATATATATATATATATATATGTATATATGTATATATATGCAAATAACTGCAATGACCGCGCAGTATATAAATGAATAGAAACGACATAAGTATTAAGGAACGTTTCTGCACACGAGGAGGAGAGATAACGAAATAATGAAAAATGATGTTTTAGAAAATGACCCCGATGCAGAAAGATCCTCCAAAGTCATTTGAGAAGCCAATCAAGCCTTTCGTTGCTATGAGGAAATCTTAGCAGAGAAAAAGAAGGCTACAAGAAAACCAACTCTGGATTATTTCTGCAAAGGAAAATCATCCACTGAAGTCTCCCCATCCTTCAGCAGCAGTAGATCTCCCTGATCTGCTGATGGAGGGTGATTCACCTTCCAAGCAATAAAACTCCCATCACCAAGCCCCACCAACCCCGATCCATGCACAGCCTCCTCGTGTGCAGAAACGTTCCTTAATACTTATGTCGTTTCTATTCATGTATATATGTATATATATGTATATATATATATATGTGTATATATATATATACACACCTTACCTTACAAAGGTTCCATGCAATGATTCCTCATTTTGCAAAGTTGGTTCTCTCACCACAAAACTATTTTCTTTCAGGGTTAAGGATGTTCCCTGTCTCGCCTTCAATTTGGGAATACGACACAGTCCATCGTTTCTACTTTCCACCATTGTTTGGGGAGTTATAGGGTTCAGAGTAAGATTAGGGACTAGTTTCTCCATTATTTTCCAAGTGTAAATAATGGTGTATCTCTCTCTTCTCCTTTTCAGTGAATTTAGGTCTAGTTCATAACCTTTCCCAGTAATTTAGTTCTTTGCACCCGGTGATCTTGGCTGTGAAGCTTCTCTGGATCCCTTCCAGCTGTCTAATGTCTTCTTTTTTATATGTGGCTGTTATGACCAAGCAGTATTTCAATTTGGGTATGATCAGTGTTTTCAGTAGAGGAATCATTACATTCCTATCCCTTCGTTTAAAGGTTCTCAATATCTGCCCCATTATTCTCTTTGCTCTGTTTACTATCTTATTTTGTGTTTCAAATTTCACATCATCTATCATTACAACCTCTAAATCTCTTGCTCTAGAATTTCTCTGAATTTCCTCTCCATTTGGGGTATAATATTCCATGGATTTTAGGTCTTCTCTTTTTCCATACTGTAACAGCTGAAATTTCTCAGTGTTAAACTTCATATTGTTGTCTTCCATCCACTTGCAGATTCTGTTTATCCATGGCTGTGCATGGATCGGGGTTGGTGGGGCTTGGTGATGGGAGTTTTATTGCTTGGAAGGTGAATCACCCTCCATCAGCAGATCAGGGAGATCTACTGCTGCTGAAGGATGGGGAGACTTCAGTGGATGATTTTCCTTTGCAGAAATAATCCAGAGTTGGTTTTCTTGTAGCCTTCTTTTTCTCTGCTAAGATTTCCTCATAGCAACGAAAGGCTTGATTGGCTTCTCAAATGACTTTGGAGGATCTTTCTGCATCGGGGTCATTTTCTAAAACATCTTTCATCTTCTTCTAGTACCAGAAGAAATCCTTCAGATTTCCTGTTTTATTTTAAAGTAAATTGTGTAGTAAAACTGTGTGATGTCCATCTCCATTGAGCACTCAAATAAACCTGATGCCCCATGGGCAGACAATGATTAATAGAAGGGTCATTCCATGTCAGTTCAATGTCGAAAAAACCATGACCACCAATTTTTTTGAAAATTGGCACACTTATTGATCTCTGAGAAAAACAGAATGACGCTTGTTTCAACACTCTAGGTGATATGGTTCCAGAGATATGGCCATTCAAATTTGGTAAAAAAAGGTCAATTTCCAAGGTCATACCATATTTCAACATGAAATATCTCGGCTCCTATTACACTTACAGAGACCATTTAAACACTATTTTAAAGCTTTTAAGCAGATCTACAACTTTGTTTCTATTCATATTTTACCTCAGTCATAAAAAAAAAAGTTGATCTTATTTTTGACCTTTGACCTTGTGTAGGTCATTTGATGTCAACTGATTTTTTTCTCCTTTCACCCAATTTTGGGTACACATGTCTACCTTAACCTAGAACAAGATTTTTAGTGTTGATTAAGTTAGTATAGATGCTACAGCCATTTCAGTGGACCATACCCACCTCCATTTTGACCAAGTACCTTTTTCCACCAAACTTTGGAGCATGGTATCTTTGGAACTGTTTGAACTAGTGTTGAGAAAAATACCATTAGATTTTTCTTACTGAGATATATAATGTCTGTTAATTTAAAAAAAAAAAATTGGTAATTATCTAACCTAACCTAACCCAGTTATTTGGTTGAATAAGTATCCGACCCTATTATAAATTTTTTTTTTTTTTTTATATTTCAGAGAATTATATAATACAGTCATACCCCACCTAACGTCGGTAATTGGTTCCAAGGACCCCGACGTAAGTCGAAAAATGACAAAGCGAACAGAGGTGCCTAAGTCTACCGAAAACTGATTATAAACACTGTAAAACACTCCGACGACGGTAGCGATTAGATACAACTATAAATAAACACTTTATGGTTATGTTTTCAATACTATAGATAATAAATATGAAAATGAAAAGTAAAAATAGCCTATTCTACATAAAAAAAAAGTATAAAGAGCAACAAGGGAAAATCGCCTTAGTATACCTGTACCGAAAGACCATGTAAACACCAAATGTAAAACACAGTGAACGCCTATAAATAAACGCCTAACGTCGGTAATTGGTTCCAAGGATGTAAGTTGAAAAATGACGTAAAGCGACGTAAAGTCGAGTAAAACGACGTAGTGTGAACAAAATCTTGCTCTTGAAAACTGACATAAAGTCGAATTCGACGTAAAGTGGGGTATGACTGTATAGGCAATTTAAATTACATAATTAATTTATATAGACATTCAAAAGTGTGAAGAACTTCGAACCTGCTATCCTGTTTAAAGGTAAAGCTATGTACGTATATAAGTACCTTATACTAGGCGAGAGGTACTACCCTATAGAATAAGTTAAGTTTTAAGAGTTAGACGAGTTTTAATAGAATTACTTAACTTTGTGTATTTATTCATTGTGTACAACAGTACGTACCCATGTGAAAATAAGCTTATTTAATTAAACCTTGGAGCAAGGATTTTTTTGGCATCTGTATTTATTCCAATCTGTAAATCAAACTGCACATTTTTTCTTGTTGTAGACCTCTGAAACAAGCTCAGTAGGTCCCAAATTTTATTTGTGCCATCTAAGTAAAAATAGCTTTTAACAGGGTTGGATACCAAGAATAATTATAATTGTATTTTTAATTAATTTATCCTAATTTCCATTAATTGTAATTGATTCAAAATAAAATAAAAATATTTATTATTTTATTTTATTTTGAATCAATTACAATTAATGGAAATTAGGATCAATTAATTAAAAATACAATTATAATTATTCATTGTATCCAACCCTGTTAAAAGCTTTTTTTGCTTAGATGGCACAAATAAAATTTGGGACCAACTGAGCTTGTTTCAGAGGTCTACAACAAGAAAAAATGTGCAGTTTGATTTACAGATTGGAATAAATACAGATGACAAAAAAGTCCTTGCTCCAAGGTTTAATTAAATAAGCTTATTTTCACATGGGGACATACGGTACTGTTGTACACAATGAATAAATTCACAAAGTAATTCTATTAAGACTCGTCTAACTCTTAAAACTGAACTTATTCTATAGGGTAGTACCTATAGCCCAGTATAAGGTACAGTACTTATATACATACATAGCTTTACCTTTAAACAGGATAGCAGGTTCGAAGTTCTTCACACTTTTGAATGTCCATATAAATTGTGTAATTTAAATTACCTATATTATATAATTCTCTGAAATATACAAAAAAAAAAAAAAAAAAAAAAAAAAAAATTATAATAGGGCCGGATACTTATTCAACCAAATAACTGGGTTAGGGTTGGTTAGATAATTACCAATTTTTTGAAAATTAGTAGACATTATATATCTCAGTAAAAAAAAAATCTAATGGTATTTTTCTCAACACTCTTGCTCCAACAGTTCCAAAGATACGGTGCTCCAAAGTTTGGTGGAAAAAGGTACTTGGTCAAAATGGAGGTAGGTATGGTCCACTGAAATGGTTGTAGCATCTATATTAACTAATCAACACTAAAAATCTTGTTCAGGTTAAGGTAGACATGTGTACCCACAATTGGGTGAAAGGAGAAAAAAATTGGTTGTGACATCAAATGACCTACACAAGGTCAAAGGTCAAAAATAAGATTAACTTTTTTTTTTACCACTGAAGTAAAATATGAATAGAAACAAAGTTGTAGATCTGCTTAAAAGCTTTAAAATAGTGCTTAAATGGTCTCTATAAGTACAATAGGAGCTGAGATATTTCATGTTGAAATATGATATGAGCTTGGAAATTGACCTTTTTTTCACAAAATTCAAATGGCCATATCTCCGAAACCATATGACCTAGTGTTGAAACAAGTGCCATTCTGTTTTTCACACCGAGATCTATAAGTGTGCCAATTTTTAAAAAAAATCAGTGATGGTCACGTTTTTTCAACCCAAAATTCCATTGAACTGACGTGGAATGACCCAGAAGGAGGATGATTAACGAAATAATGGTATTAAATAGGGAATGATGATAGATAAAAATGACAATTATACAGGGGCTACTGTATATACAAAACTAACTTTCATATACCATACTTAACCAATCATGCCTGGTTAGTCAACTGTACACCCTTGATAACTGGTTAGGTTAAGTCATGATATTTTCATCAAAACTAACAAAAATATCAACAAATTTAATACACATTTAATAAATGTTAAACTCGTTAATTTTTTGAAAATAATTTTGAACCATATTGTAAAGGATTACCAAATTAGGCCCAAGTTACTGACACTTTTTTTTTTAGGGATGATCATCATCATGATGTATTGTTACATTACATTACACATTTGGAAAACATGAAGCCACCAGGGCCTAGATCAAGGTTATCCAAGTCATGAGCTATAAGGAAAAAATCTACAAACTACCATATCTTTCATTCATGAAAGTGTCCAAATTTTTACTACTATGACTGAAAAAGTTTTTTTCTTTGATCAAGTCTACAAACAGTGGCGTAGCGTGGGGTGTGCGGGGTGTGCAGACCGCACAGGGCGGCCACTTTGGGGGGCGGCCAATTTTGGCCAAGGCTGGCATTACGGTACAGTATGGTACGAAATACCATATTGTTTTCTATGTTTTAAATTGAATTATTAAATTTTTTTTTTATTGTCTATCATCATGGTTTCAATTTTCATCATTATTACATTGTTCCTCAATCAATAAAATGTAAATCCTTTATATACGTGTGTTTGCTGTAGTGGAAGGTATGTTACGTTTAAGGAAGGGGGCGGCCAATTTGGCTACCGCACAGGGTGGCCAAAACCCACGAGTTGCCACTGTCTACAAATCTGTTTTCTAATTTTCTTGTTATGCCCACAAGTTATCCTATCAGCCTCAAGCAAGAAAATTTATGTACATCTAAATTGTCCAAACCTGAAAACATTTTGAACATCTGTATCATATATGCCCTCATACAATGTCTCTCAAAACTAAACATGCCTAGTTCTTTTAATCTTTCCCTGTATTCCAATCTTTTTAAGTTAGGGATAAGCTTGGTTGTCGTAACATTGCACACCTTCAAGCGTATCATTATCATGTCTAAGGTGAGGGGACCAAGCTTGAATGCAGTATTCTAAGCGAGGCCTAACATAAGAACTACATAATTTACAGATTACTTCCTTACTCTTATAACTAACATTCCTCTGAAAATACCTAACATTTCATTTGCTTTATTTCTAGCCTCTAAGCAGTGTTTAGAAAATTTTAGATCCTATAATGCAAAGATCTTTCTCCTGTCTAACACCCTCTAACCAGTTCCCTTGCATCTCATAACTAAAGTTTTAATTATTTCTACCAAAATGCATGACTTTGCATTTTTGAACATTGAATTCCATCTGCCATTTACTAGCCCAAGCAACTAATCTATCAAGATCTTTTTGCAGTTTATAAGAATTTTCTATATTTGTAATTGGGGCATCTGCAAATTTAGAAATTTCACTACCTACTTTTTCTAAATCATTTACATATAAAATAAAGAGTAATGGATCTAAAACTGATCCCTGTGGTACCCCCCTTTTCATTTTCTACCACCCAGATTCATGGCTATTTAGAATTACTCTTTGTTCACCGTCTTCTAACCATTTTTCTACCCTGTTTATAACCAACCCCAGTATCCCATGAGCTTTTAATTTATTGAGAAACTTCCTATGTGGAACCTTGTCAAATGCCTTACTAATATATCCAAATAAATAACATCCACATCATTTTCATTATCTACCTGATCAGTTACAAACTCTAAAGTCTAAGAGATGAGACAAACAAGACCTATCTGGGGTAATATTCATTTTAGCACATGACCTGGACAGGTCCGGCGCCAGCCTATTTGGCACCCTTAGCAGGACTGCAGCTGGCGCCCCCACCCGCCTCCCACTTCACGATTGGGTTTGCCCACAAAGTAATCAAGGTACCATATTGAAGAAACTATTTGCCTTACACTGATCTATTTTAATTTGCTAATACATACATTTATTATAAAATTATAAAATCATTTCACAGTTCAAGAAAGTGTCATGACCAATCAAAACAGCGAGTAAAGCGAGGCATATGTAGTAACAAATCAGAACGCTCAAAAGTGCTAAAATATGCGTGCAAAAAAGGACATATCTACTTTTTTCCAAGCAAGAAGGGCATATGTCACATAAAAACAGTTATTCGCTTATTGACGACTCCCGGAACTCATATTAAGCTGTAAATAAGCCGAGTCGCTTATTGACGACTCCCGTCTGTGCGCACAACATTTTTAAATCACTTATTTACAACTCCCGTCCCTAAAGGGTTAAAGGTCGTGATAGTGAAAGTTCTATAATGACCCAATAAGATGAATAAGTTAATTATGTAAATATCAGTCAAGCTAAACTGGTGTACATACGTCGTACAACCTTTCATCATTTGTCTATGCTTCTCATTCCTTCATTATTTTTTTCATGTTGTTCTTACATAATACTATCAGATGTGCACAGGGCAGGAGGCGCTGGCGCCCTTAGCATTTACTAACCTCACCTAATGGAAGCGGCAGCCCTGGACCTGGATAACTAAGTTTTTCTTATGTGAATTTAAATCTGAATCCATTTTCTTCTATGGTATTTCTTGTGCAAATTCATATTAATGGAGATATAAGCAATTTTTGGATTGATTAAAATTCATTGAAATTGTATGGTTTGTCAACCGTGATGTGTGGGAGGATTGAGAGCGTTTCTTTGCACATGCGTAGATGCATTTTCCAGGAAGAAAATGACATTGAGCTCCAAATTCAAATTCATCATGGCTGTTGTGTGTACTGGTTGTGACCTCTCCATTACATCATCATTAAGTGGTGTTTTGACAATAATGAAGCCAATGTTAAGATATTTCAGCAGCACAGAGTATTGCACCTGTGCTAGGAGCGTAGCATTAGGCCTAGGTTAGGTTAGGCTGGCTTTTTATGTTTGGTAGTGCCATTATAGCTAGGCGCATGCCCTATTTCACCCCACAAATTCCCTCTATTTCAAAGCCCTGCCCACTTCCAGGGACTTCAAAATCATAGGATGAGGGGTGGGAGTGGGGGGTCATATTTCCACAACCACTTACAAGAAATGAAGGTCAGATTCACACAAAACAGTGAAATATACCAGAAAAACCAATTTTCACGCCAAAGTCCAGGTCAATAAGCAGGTCATGTGCTAAAATGAATGGTTAATATTTGGCTAGACAGGGTCTAACAAGAAATGAGAGGTTGTGTTTCACTAGCACTATTTTTCATGCTCTTTACGATGGTACTAATCATTTTTTGTGGAAATGCAAGATTATAGAAAAAATTACAAGTTACATTTTTATAGTGAATATTTCCTATTTTGGCTATAATGTACTTTTTTCATAAAATATTTTTCCTGATTGGGCTATTTTTTCATTACTCTGCGACTTAATTAGTTGGTTGGTTTCTGTTCTGTATTTTTTTTTCTAATTGGATTCAGTTTGGTTGTGTTTGTGATAGAATTATGATATGCTGTTTGTGTGGTTTCTGACTCTGAGAACTTGATTCATCATGTGCCCTAGATGAAGAGAAAGCATTGGATGTTTTTACCAATTACGGCATTATTCTCTCATCCTTAACTTGCCCAAAATGTGACAGAGAGTGCCTAATACAAAAAGATCAGAAGATATTTAGGTGAAATAACCAATATTAACCTGTTAGGCCAACTGTACACCTTTGATGATTGGTTAGGTTCAGTAATGATATTTTCGTTAGTTTAAATGAAAATGACACGGCCTGAAGTTGAAATAAAAAAAATATTTTTCTAGTGTATTTTAGTGTGCTCTGTTGAAATATAACCTTCATTTCTGTGCAAATATGACAAAATATGACTCCAAAATAATGTAAAATTCTTATTTCTTTACATTTGTACAGGTTGGTTAGGTTAGTTAATTTAGTTAGGTTAGCTAGTTTTTTATCAGAATTACATTTTCCTGGTGTAGTTTTCTCTGCTTTGTTGGAATTTGACACACATTTCTTGCGCAAATGAGTAGAAACACTCAGTATTTTGGAATGGAAAAAAAAATAGTTTCTATTCATTTGCACAAGAAATGGGTATCAGATTCGAACAAAGCAAAGAAAATTACACAAAAAATGTAGCTCCTGTATCCAGCCAAATATTTACCAAATGAATCTTTACCCCTTCCTGAGCTAAATCCATATTGTGAACTTGATGATATTCTTCCTAGAATCTTTTCTATTAATGATGTTAAACTAACTGGCCTATAATTTCCTACCTACCTCCTTTTCACTATTCTTTTTGTAAATGGGTACCATATTTGCTTTTTTCCATTCATCTGGTACCTCTGCATAATTAAGAGGGCTAATATTGGTTATTTCACCCAGTCACACCCAGTTAAAACAATAATATATTGAATCCCCATTAATAATTAACTAAGAAAATATCCATCTTATCTTGTACAAATTGGTCTAAATATTTTTTTTTAATAATAATTAGGATTACTATTTTTTGGTATTTATGATATGTATGTATACACTACTTTGGTCAATTTGTCACTTTTTTATTTTTTATTTCTGGCTACTTTTTAAAAATTCTAATTGGATTCAGTTTGTTGTTGTTTATGATAGGATTATGATGTGCCATTTGTGTGATTTTGACTTTGAGGACCTGATTCACCATGTAGGCCTAGATGAAGACAAAGTATTGGATTTTTTATCAATCATGCCATTAGGTTAGATGAAGATATCTTGAAAACTACACATCTGCACAGGAAATAGATATCACATTTGTACAAAACTCAAAATTGACCAGAGAAATTTATTATCAAAAAATCTGACTAGGTGTAATAACCAATTTTTACCCATATATTATCAAGTCCAGCAACTTTATTTGACCTCACTGTATGAATCACTTGCCTAATATTCATCCTTCCTTATATGAAGATTATCAAGAATGATTTTAATTCTTTAGATCCTGTAAATTCAGGCAAAGTTATTTAAATTTTCTTCAGTAAAAACAGCTAAAATAATTATTAAAAATACCAATAATATCCTGATCTTTTTTCAAGCATCCTGTTATCATGTTCTAGTAGGCCAATCCTATCAATCTTTTTATTATTATATTTATAAAAACTAAAGAATTTCTTTGAATCTTTATTGCTATTTCTAGCTAGATTTATTGGTTCTTTTGCATTATCCTCCCAACACTAATTTTTTTATATAATGTTGATTTGGTTTTGGTTATGGTACTTTATTTTCCTTCCATTATAAAAAAAATTAGTATTGGTATTAGGTTAGGTTAGGTTAGGTTAGGTTAGGTTGTTACAATAAAAACAGCCCACTGCAGGTATTAGCCATTATAAAAAAATTAATGTTGAGAGGATAATGCAAAAGTACCGATTTATTTCACTCTATGCCTTTTGCTCTTCCTAATCAAACTATTCAGCTTGTTTCTTAACTGCCTATAATTATCCAAGTGCAAAATACCAACACTACCTTTAAATTCCCTGAATGCCCTTTTTTTTTATTTGAACTTAGTAAGAGTTGGAATGCAATTTGGCTATGATGCCTGTGTACCAAGCAAGTATTTTGGCAATAGTGCATAAGCTGGCTGCAAATTATTCTTAAAAAAAATATTTGGCTATAAATTAATTACCAATTTCTTATTTGTTTATGATCACTTTCAAAAAAACAAAATTCGTCATAATAATACCTAACATTTTACTTGCTTTATTTCTAGCCTCTAAGCACTGCTTAGAAAATTTTAGATCACTACAAATATTGGGTAATGTCATATTTTATGTTCGTAAACTCAAAAAATTAACAAAAATCCTCTATTGAAAAAAAAAAAAAAAACTAACAATTATCAAATAGTGTAAATCAGTTTGCTGCTGTTAAATTTAGTAACCTAACCAACTGAATGCCCAGATAGGTCAACTATACGCCCTTGATGATTAGTTAGATTAAGTTGTGATATTTTTATTATTTTAAATAAAAATATCATGACTTAAACTAACCAATTGTCAAGGGCATACAGTTGACCTAACTAGGCATTCAATTAACATAACTAAGCATTCAATTGACCTAACCAAATTACCAAATTCTCTTCATAACACCAGGGTTATCAAAATTATTTCATTAGGTCATTAAAATAATAGATTATTTTTTTTTTAGTTTATGAACATAAAACAACATTACCAAATATTATGTGGTTTTGCATTAAATATATCATTTTACTTAATTTATAATTTATGGGCAAGTATTTTTTTAAGAATAATTTATGGCCAACTTATGCACTATTGCCAGTATTTTGAGCTTAAATTATATTTAATCTATTTGAATGACTTTTTTTTTGCCACACTAAATAGAGCTTACTTGCTTAGTGGTGATGGCACACACTGTGTGACGAGTTTACCCATCTGAGCATATATTATGCCAGACCATGTGCTGAATCTTGCCGCAAATCATTAAATTATGCTGGACACGCCAGGCATAACATTTTTTCCAGTCAGTTCTGGAACTTATTTCAATAATAGGCCTAGGCTAGGTGGGGGGGGGGGAAACTAAACTGGCCTGCATTTAGAAGTTTCAGCTAGGTTTAGGGGAGCCAACTAGCCTACAAACCATTAAACGTGTTCAAACTTACATCACAATGGGCACATGAAGTGGCTAGCATTCTATAACCTTTCAGGAGGTACTGTCCCATTAAAGATGAAATTTTGTTGCTTCTTTCTCTTCTTGCTTCTATGACTTTTCGTTCTGCTTCAGTTGGGGGTGTCCAACTTGAAGAATCATGATCAAAATCATCAGCATTATTAATGGTATTATTCATTACTAAAATTTAAAAGTACAGATGTCTCTAGCCTACAGAATCCTTTGTTTAATTAAACTACATTAAAGTTAGAAAGTTGGCTAGGGTAGGCCTGGGCTCACACATGAATAGAAATCACGGCGTACAAGGTATTTTCTTCAGCTGTCAGTCTGTCCTGGACTGTTAGGTGTTAAATCTAGGTCTAATTTTGATTACTTAGTAATTAAGCAGCATAAACGTTTGAAAAAGTTAAAGCAGGAAGGACAAATTTATGTAGTTCGAAGGTTAAAGATTAAGATAAATTTTGGTGAAAAGTATAGGTTTACAAAAAGATAATAAAAGACCTTGGGGGTCAAAAAAATTAGAACAAAATTTTGCTAGTTGGAGAAATTCCAAAAATAGCTAGTAGAAGTGGAAAAATGTCGACAGCTTTGTTGTTGATGTTTAGTAATCTTCAGAGCAATATTATTTGGATTATCTTTTTAACGTTTTCTGTTGGTGCAACTGACTTGAAATCAACTTTCAGAAACTCAAGTTGTCCCAGTTACAAATATAGAAAATTATTACAAGCTAAAAAAATATGTTCATAGATTAGTTGACTGGGGTAGTAAATAGCAAATGAAATTCAATATTCAAAAATACAAAATCCTCTATTTTGGCAGAAATAATGTAAACTAGTTGTGAGATGCAAGGAAACTGGTTAGAGAATGTTTGTCAGGAAAAACATCTTGTCATTATAAATAATAGTGATCTAAAGTTTTCTAAAGAGTGCTTAGATGTTAGAAATAAGGCAAATAAAGTACTAAGTATTATTAAGAGGAATATTAGTTACAAGAGTAAGGAACTGACTCCGCTGAATGTACCACAACTTTTTAGGTACTTATGTATTAACGGGGGGCCAATTTTCGTTAGAACTAACGAAAATATTACAACTTAACCTAACCAATCATCAATATGTGGTGGCCCCCCGTTAATACGTAAGTACCACTTTTTATATGGCACTACATGAACCATAGTCTTGAATTAGTTGTTACAGTAAAACAGAATGTGAATGTATCTTCAGCTTCAAGAACCTTATGGTAACGAAACTTAGGATATCTTTAGTCATTCCTAATATCACCAGCCTTATGTTCGTCAATATTAATGGCCTGCTAACTCCTGGAAGACCATCATTTGTGATTTGCATTCCATTTTCTCTAAAGATGCGACTACACGTATAACATACATTGGTGTTTTCCTATTTTTTTGTCGGCTAAACTCGTTAATGATTTTCGAGAAGTCAAATCCTCACAGTACTTCGCTCTCGATGCTCATGATTGAAAGACTATTAAGTCGATCTTGGGTGAGGTATATGTGTGAAAGAATTGGTACACCCTCAGCTCTGCTGATTGAATTTGTTTCACACAAATTGAGGGTTAAAGCCCTGTTGAGGATGCCAGCAAACTATCAAACTAGATAAATTCACTTTCAATTGTAGGTTCCAGATCGTTGAGATAGAAGCAAGCAAGATTTGCCACGATCTGCTTGATTTGATGAGTCAAGAGAGAGGCTAGCTTAGACAAAAATCCAAACTTATAATTGATACTTTGAGCCCCCTCCCCTGGCTACGGGTCTGACAATGTACACAGATTAAGACTCAAAATAGAATTTGAATAAAATAAAATAACCATGATCTAGTTACAAAAACAAAATTTGTTTTCAGAGGCATACACATCATTCACATAGGGCACTTGCAAGAAATTGAGGGAAGGTCCAGACGTCGTTGACCGTCCCACTAGATCCGCCCTTGGATGAACAGAAAAAAAAAGACGTATCTCTTCTCACAATTCTTAGAAACAAAAGAGAACTTAACACGAGATAGCCAGTGAACCTCCATATGAAGTAATGTGTATAATTCCCATTTCATCACACAATACTGAAAATATTATAGATTTTGGAAACCTAGCTTTTATATAATTTATCACTTTCACTACCTCATCAAGTACATCCAGTGGTGTAGTGCTGTGGGAACGCGTGGGAACGGCGTTCCCTTACTTTTTTTGGTAGACGGAACGGCGTTCCCTCACTATTTCAAATAAATCCGAACTTACAAATCTCTAACGTCATGAAATTTTAATTCCCACCCCTAGGAGAAATATGAGAAAGAATCATTAACTGTTTCATTTCTTTTAGCTTCGACTGAGGCAATGCTAGCCTATAAAGATCTGGTGAAACAGTCACCACAGCGTACCAGTTGTTAACTTTTTTTTAGTTAATCATTCCATTTGTTAGCTATTTTTATTGATCGTACTGGATGTCGTATATCTAATGACACTGGAAATACTGCATCTTCAACCTTGGAATATATCCTAATATCCAGTGCATATGACCTCAAAATATCCCTGAAATTGGTCAGATTTCAAAAGATTCCCGGGGGCTTACAGTGCCCCCGGACCCCCAGCTGTATGGGCTCGCCGCGCTCGCCATTGTCCCCTCCCCCCCGCATCTGAGTAACACTTTCAAAATGCGTTCCCTCACTTCTTTATTTAGCACTACACCACTGAGTACATCCTTTAAATTCTGTGGCACGCGCTTCACCGCGAGAGCTTGACGATGAAAACAGCAATGCTTACTTCTTGTACGAGGCGTTACATTTTTAATACGTGCTGTCACACCTCCCACTTTCCCAGTCATTACTTTCGCTCCGTCAGTACAGATATCAAGACAAAGATCCCAACTAATTTCGTGTTCTTTCATGAATAAATTGAAGATATTAAATATTTCTTCACCTGTTGCTGTGGTCTTGAGAGGTTTACAAAACATCTTCAATTGAAGATTGAAAGATGTAACGTATAAATACGAGTACAGTAAAACGGCTAGCCCCGCAACATCTGTGGATTCATCCATTTGAAATGCAAAACCTGTGTTAGAAAATCTAGAAGAGGAAGAGCCATTGTTGTCCCATGGCGATATGATGACTAAGCTGATTGATGCAGCAAAAAAAAAAAATTTTATTTAGGGTGATTCAAATATGGGGGTAAAAATTTTTTTTAATATTTTAATGTGTTCAACCCTTTAAATGGTTCATTTCAGCATAAAAACAACTATCCTAAAATATTTTAGCAAATTTTTAATCTTTAGGGGTTGCTACCAGCAATTAAAAATTGACAGAACGACTCAAATTGTCAAATTTTTCCACGCCACCCAGGGGGTACAGTACAAGGCGCATTGCTTTTTTTTAATGTGGAAAGCTCCCCCGTAGGTCCTACCATAACCACAAGCATGCATAATTAAACTAGCATGATATTTGAGACATTAGCTGTCCTTACTTCATCAATGTTTCTTTCTTTCTATCAGGGTAAACAGCCCTGTAGTTTTTCACTACTTGTAGCAAGAATTGTTTTTGATCTTCGTCATGTGTTAGTATTTTATTATATTCATATATTAATTTTACTCCTCTTTCCGCTATATCATTCACGACTTTCCACTGTTTGATAGATTTCTTAGCGGAGTTATACTCTTCATCATTATGCCATTCTTTAGCATCTTTGAGTAAAAAATTTGAACTAAATTCTGTTATTGTAAATAATCTTTGAGTATTTGATGACAAAATCTTCTAATTTCTTCGTTGGAATAAGTGTAGGATCTAGAAAAGCCCATTTTGCAGGAAGAGTTTCTGTTGTATTTTGCAAGGCCTTTACAATTTTGTTTTTCGTTTCAGTAGGCACTTCATCATCATAAAAGGCCAAGGCTACCAGTTCTTCTGATAGGTACCAGAGGTGACCTAACAGTTTTTTAATAGCAACAAATGCAATTGTGTCATTTATTGTTTGTAGACTACAAGATTCTGTAATAATTCCAGAGCAAGACGAGGAACGCAAGATGGCACAGGAGCTGTAAACCATGCCTTTACATATAACCGAGTAGCAAATAGACAGATGTCTTTTAGTCCTTTTTTGTCTTACTGAAATTTTGAACTGAGATCTGAACATAAAATTTTTTAATGAATATGTAATTTTGGCCATCCACCTAGCCCGATGAAGTCCCGCTGGATGTTTAAATTTGATTCCACCTTTTGGTTCACCTTCCAAAAAAATAATTGTTAACTGCAATAGTTCTAGGTAATCGTCTCTTGGTTGGAATGTATCTAGTTGTTTGTTGCAAATATAATTATGTCATCTTTGATGTCATGAATATTTTCATAGATATCTGGATCTGATAATGCTGTTTCGTAGTCCTCCTTATTAATGCTTGACCATTTTTCTCTGAACTTCTTAAAAAGGACTATATCTGGGCCAGAAGATGGTGATAAAGGCTTTGAAACAACAGCTTCCAGCATAATTTCAAATATATGGTGTCGACATGCCAGCCACAATAAATCGTTGTCGAATTTTTGTTCTAGAAGAATAGCTGCACCATTTCTAGGACCAGTATTGGCTGCCGTTGTATTGAAACACATGCATTTTATTTGTTCGCAGATGTCCCATTCAAGCGATGTCTGATTGTTTGCATTAAAAAGAGACGCATTTCTGTCACTCAATTTTGCAACATCAAGACTTCCTAATAATTTATCATCAAACAATTTTCTACGTTTGCCAACCTTACTTTTCCATGTTGAAGGTTGTGCAGCACAGAAACCAGATTCATCACTTTTACTCTCCTCTGATTCTGATTCTGATGATGTACTGGTGAGTATGACAGCCTCTTCATTCTTCTTTCTTTTGATCTCTTCTGCTTTCCTCTTTTCATAACGTTGTTGCTTTTCTGCTGCTCTTTGCTCTTTTTTAGCAACAGCCTTATCAATGGTACCCATTTTCCATGACGTCCTTTCTCACGTTGCATTTCAAGAATTTCTTATCATCTTCTATTTTTATAAGCTGCATAGCATTCTCATGAGCAATGTCAAATAAGTTTTCCAGTTTATCTTTCCATTTTTCTTCTTTATTATTTAAATTTTGTGATCTTTTCAATTTGTTTGCTTTGTTTTTCTTAAGCAGCTGTCATTCCTTCAGTATTCCTTGAATTTTATCTACTACATGTATTCTTTGTTTTGCTGGTATTCCTGCTTTTTTCCAACTGCATCATCTGCAGTAGAGCAGCATGATTCTCTAATGTCTTGCTTTTTAATATTTCTGTAGTGCATGAAGAGGGCCATCATTTCCTTCTCTGATGGTAATACGGATGTTTTTAGTACTGCAGAGGGCTGCCCAATTAGCCATACTTCAGTTTCTTTTCTTGTAGAACTTCTCCCAATGAGCAACTGGGTGATGGTGAGTTAGGCCTAGCTTCCATAATCGATTAATTGGTATCAAAATTACGAGTTCCAAGCAACAATTAAAAGCAAGCTAGTATATAAACCATTAATTAAAAATTCTGAAATATAAACAATTAAACATAAAATCATAAGTTGTAAAAACAAACAAATTGAAAAAGAGGGAAACTTTGACGCCTGGTAGCACATTGTAAATTTTATTTAAAATTCACCAAATTTGGCATACACTACTTTTTTGTCATAGGGAACAAAATACAGGTTCAACAATTAAAAAAAAAACTTTGATTTTTTTGAATCACCCTAAATTTATATATTATATAATATATATATATATATATATATATATATATATATATATATATATATATGTGTGTGTGTGTGTGTGTGTGTGTGTATATATATATATATATATATATATATATATATATATATATTATATATATAATATAGAGAGAGAGAGAGAGAGAGAGAGAGAGAGAGAGAGAGAGAGAGAGAGAGAGAGAGAGAGAGAGAATTCCCTCGCCTTACGCGTTTTCACTTAAACACAGTTAACATATTACAACCTAATTTTGCCGTTCGCGGATGCATTTTCGCGACAACGCGGTTGACTTGCATGCCCGATCCTGTGCATCTGACGTATGGTCCCGCCCGCTCCACCAGCCAATGGCGTGCGAGGATCGCTGACGTTTGAGCCACCATCACCATTTTTTTAAGCTGCCACTCCAATCCCTTCATCACGCACTTCTGCGACTTCAAGCAGCCCGTCATCTATCCTAAGGCTGACACGACTTCAGGTACTGAACAAGACTAAGGCAGTCGATCCTTCCCCTCGTGCCTCCACCCAGTAATTCCGATGACACTGTTTTCTTATAATGTGTCAAAATGTTAATGTTTAATTTGATTTACAGGGAATGTGTACATTCTTCTGACAAAGCTGAACTCTTCGCTTCCAATTCAAACATGGATGATTCCGGTGCTGTTGCTCAATCTCCTCCTCTCTGTGATTTTATTATGTCCGAAATTAGAATCTCTTCGAAAGATGTTTTTTTCTGTCCTCTCTGGGCTCATCTCTAGGAAGGCTTACGGTCCTGATGGTGTTCCTCCTCTTGTTCTTAAGAACTGTGCTTCAGTGCTGACACCCTGGCCAGGCAAACTCTTTCGTCTTTCTTTTTCATCTGGTACTTTTCCTTCCTACTGGAAGTTCGCTTTCATTCAGCCTGTCCCAAAGAAGGATAACCGCTCTCAACCCTCCAACTATCGTTCAACTGCTTTGATTTCTTGCCTTTCCAAAGTTTTTGAATTTATCCTTAATAGGAAGAATCTTAAACACCTTTCTTCTCACAATCTTCTTTCAGATCGTCAGTATGGGTTCTAAATAAGATTCCACTTTTTGTTATTACGTTTATTGACCAATATCCATAACGCTAAACAATGATGGAACTCTGAAACATACAAACAAAACATAAACACATACATGAAAAATAAAGGCATCAACATGAAGACACTAATCAATAATAATGAATATTCTCTATCTCCCCCCCCCGAGTCTTTGATAGAGTATAGTGAAAAAAAGGGGCACAAAGACTGTTATATATCTACAGATCTACAGAAGCTAAGGCTAACAAAGACCCTAAGATCCACTCTAAGGTTAGCCCGAGAGAAAGGAAAGAGTAGGGGGTTAAGAGAAGAGAATAAGGGGTTAAGTAAGTAGCAACACCTATCACTATGCGGTTAACATTCATTCAGAAAAAGAGAAAAAAGACTCACCATAATCATCCGCCGGCCACTGCCGACAAGTCGGAAAAATAGTCGAAGAGAATAGGAAAGGGGTGAAAGATGAAAAGAAGTAAAATAAGAACGCTTACAAACCATGCAGACACAGTCTTAACTCACTGTCATACCATGCAAACTACAGACATGCAAGTAAAGTGTGTTACAGACATGCAAGTAAGGAGAGGATAAGAAAAAGAAAAAGAAAAAAGTAAGTAAAGTTAAACAAAAAGTGGGTTAGTTTACGCTACGAGCTACATCTACATTCGGGTTAGTCTAATTTTTTTTTTTTATTAATTTTTTGCTGGCATATCACACGCTGGCATGTCACAAGCTGGCATTATCGTCAACCGACTCATCCTCGACCACCACCACCAGAGCTCCTGTTGCTAATTGTTTTTTTTTTTATTTTAAACAACGTTAATATTTTTCAAATGCCTATCTAGACGGTTCTTAAACATATTAACGCTGGTAGAGTTCACGACGGGTGCGGGAAGATTATTCCATTTATCAATTACTTTAAACGTAACGAAGTTTTTAGCGATATTAGTAATGAAACGTCTACCACACAAATTAAATCCGTTATTACGAGTATTGCTATTATCGAAAGTGAACAGTTTGTCAAAATTTACGTTATCGATGTTATTAACGATTTTGAAAACTTCAATAAGCTCCCCCCTTAATCTCCTAGTTTCGAGTGAATGCAAGTCTAACACTTTAATTCTATCTTCATAAGGCTTGTTGCGCAATGACGGAATTAGTTTCGTGGCACGACGATGAACCCTTTCTAACCTATCAATATTCTCACGCAAATACGGGCACCAAAACTGAACGGCATATTCTAAATGAGCCCTGACTAGGGACTTGTAAAGGGGCAATATAATATCCTTCGATTTAAATTCGAAATTACGCGCTATGAAGCCTAACATCCTATTAGCTTTTGCGCAAGACTCCAGGCACTGGTTCCTAACTTTTAAATCCTTAGATACGCGTACGCCTAAATCTACTTCCTCGTCAACGCTCGCTAACTCTCTATCATCCATCGTGTTCGTGTACATTTGTCTACGTTAAATTGCATCTGCCACTTATCCGTCCACTCCATAATCCTATTTACATCGTCTTGAAGCCTATTTCTATCGTCCTCGTTAACAACCCTACCGCCTATTTTAGTATCGTCCGCGAATTTTGACACGTTACTAGTCAATCCTACATCTATGTCGTTAATGTAAATTACGAATAACAATGGGCCTAACACTGAACCCTGTGGGACACCGCTTTCTACATCGAACCACCCCGATTCACGACCATTAACAACGACCCTCTGTCTCCTAGCACGAAGCCATTCCTCTAACCAGTTAGCTACCTGACCGCGTATACCGTGCGCTTTAACCATCGCAATTAATCTTCTATGCGCAACTGTATCGAACGCCTTTTTAAAATCTAAATAAATAACGTCAGCCGCTATATGCCTATCGTATTCGCACACTATTTCGTTATAAAATTCTAACAAATTAGGTAAAAAAAGATCTATGGCGTCCAAACCCATGCTGACTACTATTAATCAAATTTCTACTTTTTAAGTGATCGATGATACGATCCCTCACTACGGATTCCAAAAGTTTACCTACAAATGACGTTAAGCTAATGGGCCTATAATTACTAGGTACCGTGCGGTCGCCTTTTTTAAAAATGGGCGTGACGTTAGCTAATTTGAAGTCTTCAGGAATAATCCCCGTTTCGAGTGACTGATTAAAAATCTTCGTTAAGTGGCCTGCGATAACGTCTTTCAAATCTTTCAAATGTCTGGGATAAAAAGCGTCAGGGCCTGGAGCCTTGCTAACTTTTAGCCTATCGATATAATGCGCAATCTCAGCCTCGTAAACAGTTATTTCATCCAAAATAGTCTCGCTACTAAATGGAACGATATCGTCCACGTCGGGCACATTATTTATGTCTTCTACGGTAAAAACTGTCGCAAAAAAGTTATTGAAAATACCCGCCATCGCCTGAGCGTCAGAAGCCAAAGCGCCGTTAACATCCACTAGAAGGCCTGTGTTATCTTTTATCGGTTTACGATTATTGACGTATTCAAAAAACTTTTTTGGATTATATTTACTATCCGCAGCTATAAGTATCTCTAAATTACGCTTGCCATTCCTAACTGATCTTTTAACCTGACGTCTAAGCTCGATATATCTATTAAAGTTAGCTGCCGTGCCATTGCGCTTATTAAGTCTATACGCTATGTTACGCTCGTTTATGAACTCGCCTATTTCCCTAGTCCACCACTTGGGCCTACCATGATTTCTAGCGCGCTTGGGCCTACGAGGAATAAACTCCCTTTCAATATTCATAAAACTTTCTTTAAACGCCTCCCAATGCAAATTTGTGTCATTACTCATAAATAAGTTATCCCAGTCCACTACTCTCATCCTATCCACAAAACTATCAAAATTAGCCCAACGAAAATCAAGGACTTCTATTACGTTACTATCCTTAGTGTTTTCTATCAATAACTTAAACCTAAGAATTTGATGATCACTACATCCTAAACTCTCGCCTACTTCTAAACTATCGACTATATTTTCGCCGTTCGTCATCACCAAATCTAAAATATTGTCACTACGCGTTGGTTCGGTAACTATCTGTCGTAAAAAATTATCCTCCATGAACTCAATCAATCTCAAACCCTCCTCATTACCAGTAAAAGTCTCGTAATTAACATTTGGCAGTTAAAGTCTCCGACAATTATACTATTCCGATTGTCAATAAAGTTACCAAGAAATGAGTAAAACCTAGTATCGGTGTCGAATGGTTGAACGGGAGGTCTATAAACAACAACAAAATTAAAACTAATACTACGCGCCCTAACTTCAACGCATATCGCATTAATTGCTGCCGGAAAATCTATCTTAACCTCGATAGCCCTAAGAGAATTACAAATGTACAGCAAAACGCCGCCACCAAACCTATGTAACCTATTATTAGTAAAAAGTTAAAAACCCGGTATTTCAAGTTCCCCCAACAAGTCCCGAGTCACGGTATTTAACCACGTTTCAGTGATAGCAGCTATATCGTAGTTGCCGGAATAAATTATCGCCTTAAATTCGTTTAATTTATTTCTAATACTACGCGTGTTACAATAAAAGACGTTTAAGTTATTTTTTACCACGGGCCGGCGTTTTAAACTATTTTTCACGTCGGGCCCGCGTTCCCCGGACCCCATGGCCGGATTAACCATTAAGCAAAATAAGCCCGTGCTTAGGGCATCAAGGGAAGGGGGGCACCACAGAAATTTTCCATTGTCGGATTTATGGATTTATTATACTATTATAATCGCGGCTTATAGCCTATAAGCTGTTGAAAACTGAATTATATATATTCATATATAGTATTTATTTTTTTTCATTGTTTGAATTTGTAGTGAACAACAACCCTTTTGAGAGAATAAATATATTTCGTTGTAATCACACACTTTACGCTTTGCGTTATTATTTTGTTTATATCAAATCTTTGAGCGCCATATTAAAAATACATATAGATTAAATATTTTCGTGTGCTATAGTAAATGTAAAAACAAGATTCAGTCATGCTGAACTTTATAAAATAATTGTAGAAGACAATATTGAGTGTGCCTTCCCAAATGTAGAAATTGCCTTTCGTATATTTTTAACATTAATGGTCACAAATTGCTCAGCTGAGCGTTCATTTTCTCAGTTGAAGTATATTAAAAATACCAACAGAACAACTATGCAACAAGGCAGGCTGGATGCCTTCTCTACTAAGTATAGAAGCAGATGTGTTACGTAAGATTAGTTTTGAGGATCTGATCAAAGACTTTGCAATTAAAAAAAGTAGGAGAAAACTTTTCAAATATAAATGAAGTGGAAGTATACAAAAATAAACATTATTTTCAATCTTACTGTAAGTTTTGTTTCATTTCAAAAAATAAAATTTTATTATGGTTTATTTTTGTTTATATTTTGAATTACATATATATGGGGCACCAAAATCTTTTAAGTGCTTAGGGCCTCTAAAGGTCTTAATCCGGCCCTGCCGGACCCACAACGTTTAAAGAAGGCTTCGACCTATACAGCTTTCGCACGTTTTCATCTATTAACCTACCTAGCCTAGCATTACCTATTTCATTAAAATGCACCCCCATCTTTTATAAAAAGGCTAGGATCACTGAATTCGGACCACAGCTTTACGAAGGGTACATTTTCCTCAGCACAAATCTCTTCTGATTTATTATTAAAAAATATTGCTTTAGACTTAATCCTAAGACCCAACCCGTGTCTAGGGGTAATACCTAGAACTAAAGACCTATCTGACTTCGTCCTCAGGACCTAATTAACCCCCTATATTTCCCAAAAGGTCAGGCACTCTCGTATCGGGCCTATACGAGTCGTTGCCCGCTACCATCGTCACCAACATCGAGTGACGGGAAGCAACGTCAATCCTATCCACTTCGTCTCTAACTCTGTCAACCCTGCCCCCTGGGAGACAGACCCTTCTCCTCTTGGTTGGATGCCGTTCAACGAATTCTTTGTCCATGTCGCGCACTAAAGAGCCCCCAATTAAAATAGTTTCCCCCTCATTCACGTCCCTTTCCAAATGGGCGAAAGGGTTCGAAACCTCGATAGGGGGGGATTCCTATCACCTAACGTACGCGGCCTAGCTCCACCTTTAACTTCTCTCGGACCGACCTTAACCCCTTCCTCAACTCTATCCAACCTTCCCGACAAGCTACCTAAACTAGAAACTAGGTTACGCACCTCACACTTCAAATTACTAACGTCTTCAACGTTAGTATTGGTTCGGCTTTCGTCAACCGTAGCCTTACCCCTGCCCTCATCAAACGTTGCAAGTCTTCCCGTTACCTCACGTACACTGCGTTTTATGTCAACTATTTCCTCTATTAACTCGCAAAAGAAAAACTGATCTCTCGGTAATTGCCATCGGACCGCCGTTATAATCTTTAAATTCCTAATATCACCGATTTACCCCACATCTAACACACGACGCTTTCTGCGACGGCATCGCGCAGTTAAAAATGAGTTTATAACCGTCACAAGTTTAAGTTAAATTAAGCTGGCACGCTATGAAAACTTCTAAATCGCTAAAAACCACTAATATTCAATTACTTAACTATAACAATGTGAATATAAACGCAAGTATATAAAATTCAAAACTTTCCAAACGTAAAATTTTTAGCAATATACAAAAGTAGATGCAATGTCAGAGCTCAGGAAATGCTCCGTTCAGTACAGAGTCTGGCTGACGAATGAATCCTGTAGTAGTGTGGTATAGGGTATGGGTGTCGATGCGAGAGGGGGTTGTTCATGTAGTATGTAGCGTGTTCGTCATATCGTAATCGCTCTGCCATGAAGGTGTCTTCCTATCGCGTCCGGAGCGTCTGACGGCAGGGGCATCGGTTGGAGAAGCGGGACACCTGGACGGAGCACCTGGAGCAGCAGGTTGCGAGGAATCTCGTTGCTGGAAGCGCTCAATGGGTGCCAGAGACGGTGTTGGTGGGCACTGCTGAGGATGCGCAGCTGGTCTGGAGGGCAGGCCTCGTGGTGGGGTGTGCAGTGGAAGTGATGTGGGGCTGGTCGGTGAGGTTACGTTGCCAGCCGGTTGGTGGGCGGTAGGGGATGATCGCTCGACTGCGGACGGGGAGCGTGGTTTCGGGGGTGAGGTTGCGCACTGCTCCAATTCGTGCGCAGGGCTGGAGAAGTGAAGGCGGGAGTCGTCCATGCGTGGTTTTGGGGGTGAGGTCGCGCACTGCCCCGATCCGGGCGCAGGGCTAGAGAGGTAAAAGTGGGAGTCGTCCCCGATGGTGAGGCGGCGTCTGTGCGGTTGGACGGGCACATATTTCCTCAGAAATTTTCCGTTTTGCAGTCACTCTGCCTGAACCGTCAACCTTCACCACGTATTGATCGAACTGTCGCACTTCTATTACCAGGCCAGCCTTGTCCCATATCCTGGGGTTGGGGCCGATCTGGTTCTGGATTCTGACCCTGTCTCCGACCACGAGTCGGGGTAACCGTCTGGTGTGCTCGGAACAGTATTCAGTGGCTCTCATGTGCCTGTTCCGCAAGCATCCTCCATCGCCGCCAGCGTCCCGAGCCAGGTATCGTGTGGTTTATACCTGCCGGGCACGATCGGGATGAAATATTTGATCGGACGGCCGAACACACACACACAGCGGGAGACAGCTTGGTATCTTTGTCAGGCGTGTTGCGGTATTGTAGCATGGCTCGCTGAAAAGCGTCTGTATCGAGCTCACCGTTCGGTCCTGTGTTGTCTGTGATCAGTCGTTTCGCTGTTTTCACGCCAACTTCGGCTCTGCAGTTTGAATGTGGAAAAGCTACCGAAGCCAGACGGTGGTGTACGCTCCAGTTCCCCAGGAAGTGACGAGTAGCCGTGGATGTGAACTCAGGGCCGCCGTCAGATGACAGTTCGTCGCAGATGCCATAAGTCACGAACACCGTACGCAGGCTGTTGATGAGGCCTCTGGCACCATCCGTGGTCCTCTCCACAATCGGCCAGTTTGAGTACCTGTCGACGATCACCAGGTAGTTGGTACCTTTATAGTGGAAATAATCGGCACAGATGCACTGGAAAGGGTAGACGGGGGACACCGGAGGAATTGGAGGAGCACTGGGCTGCGAAGGTGCCATAAGGTTGCAATGGTTGCAACTGTTCCTGAGGGTAGTGATAGCAGGGGTGATGCCGGGCCAGAACACGACACCTCAGCCCTCGCGACCATCGACGATACGCCCTGGTGGGCTGCGTGGAGCGCGTTCAGTACATCCTGCCGGAGAGAGGGAGGGATCACAACACGGTTTTTGAATATGACGACGCCGTCCACCGTGTACAGGTCCTCTCGGAATTGGTAATATTCTCTGAGTGGGGGTGGGAGCTCGTGACGGAAGTCAGGCATGCCTGACTCGATTATCGAGACGAGCTCTGTCATGTGTTGGTCGCTGCTCGTCGCCAATCTTACCCGGTCCCAGGTAACGGACTGCAGCGTGTTCAGAGCTGAGATCGCGGAGGCCATAACCTCGTCGTCGAGGGCTTCGTCGTTGTACGCAGCCGTTCCCTCTGCGCGTATGCCAGCTAAGAATGAGTGGCGCAGAGCAGCTGCCGACGGTAGGTCATCATCAGCAACAGCGTCTTGGCTACTAGCGGAGATGTCGTTTGCCAGGAGCATCTTTTCAGGTTGGCGTTCTTGGTGGGTTGGCGGGACGTAGCGTCCGCAGCGCGATGCCTCGCACCAGGTACATGGATCACGCGAAATCTGTAGCGGAGAGTCTTCTCCTTCAGATTTCTCAGTCGAGCATTCGGTATGTCTTCCAGCGACCTGTCGCCAATCACCTTCAGCAGCGGTTTGTGATCAACCGCGATGATGAGGAAGTACCTGGCCTTGTCCAGTGCGTCAGCGACTGCCAGAGCCTCCCCCTCGATCGGCGCGTAGTGTGACTCGGTGGGGTGGGTGAAGCGACTGCCAACGAGGGTGACCATCCAACCAGTGCGGCAGCAAAAGGGTTCAGCACCAGGACATTCACAGTGCTTCTGGGATAGCCAGAATCCGATCCCTGATTTCGACCAATCGGTCGTAAGACAGGTCGGCTTTGTTTTGTCAAATATACTTACACCCTCCTCGATCTCACTGATGATCACTACCTTCGACTCTTCAAACAGATTGTTGAGTTGATCATCCCATCGGAAGGGCGTGCCGGGCTTCAAGAGTTGGTGAAAAGGTATCGTTCTCTTTGCCATAGCGAAAGCATACGCCACCTGGTTAATTAGCCCAACCATGAACGAATGCCGGTTATGTTCTTTGGTGTAGGAAAGTCACGGATGGCCTGCAGATACTTCTCGCAGGGTCGTACTTTGTCGAGTGTGATTTCAAAGCCAGCAAACTCCGCAGTGTCTTGTCCAAATACAAACTTCTCAGGGTTCAGCGTGATGCCGTGTCTACGGCAGATGTCAAGCCAGTTGACTGCTTGGAAGAAACTTTGTCTCAGGTCGTCCGACCAGGGCAGCGTATCGTCGATACATTTGGTTTTGTTTGGAACGTCGGATACTATTTCGTCGTAACGTCTCGAATAGCCATCACCAGAGGCGATATAGCCCTGGGGCGCCGTGCGGTACTGGTACCTGCTTCACGGAGTGATGAAGGTAGTCAGGTGACGGTCTTCCTCGCTGAGGGGCACACTGTGGTATCCGTTCCAGGCATCGAACACGGTCTTCTTCTTGCCATGGGGCACCGACCGCTGGTGGAATGGTGACTGAGTATGGTGTGTCTCGCGGGTGGCATGCATGTTCAGGGGCTGGAAGTCGACCGTGCGGCGTGGCTTCCCGTTCTTCTTGGCGCACACCACCATCCGGTGACACCATGTCACCGGTTCGCCGACCGGCACTGGCTCAATTACGCCCAATTTCACGTCTTGGTCGAGTCCACGCTTGACGTCATCTTGCCAGTGAAGAGGGACGGGTACCGGGGTTTGATATGCCACCGGGTCAGCTAGAGGGTCCACCATAAGTTTCAATAGAGGGCCCTCCATCACTGGCAACGGCTGATGCGCACACGTGTTAAATGTGCTTGACTTGTAGTATTCGACCAAGTACTGCCGCAGTCTGTCGCGGTTCTTCTCAGTCCACAGGAACGGTAGTTGTGATGGCGGCCGGGGCGGTGTTTGACGTATCGGGCAGTCGCATGGGCTGGTCTGACCGCTCTCGCTGCTGATAGCACTATCTCTCGCCGGCACCTCATCGTTATACTTACATTGTATTTTGCAAATGGCCTATTTATTATATATCTGTCAAACCTGAATCAGGCATCAGGGCAGGTGGTATGATACACTTAGGAGCAGCGTTGTTTATACGCTGTTGTTTTCTGCCGGGCGTGTTTTGGTTTCATATTGTTTCGCAACTTTATAATTTACAGTATTTTAAATTACTTATAAAAATAAATTATTTACCTTTAAACTCTAAAACTCGTTTAAAATTATGATTAACACTCAGCAATTGAACGCCCCACCCGCCACCATTATCTGTTACCTTTGTGGGAACCCCTGGCGACCCTTCTCGGAACCCTGGGTTCCGCAGAACATAGTTTGAAAACCACTGCAATATATTTTTCAGTGTGGTTTTACTCCTTCAAGTGCTAAACTACAAGTAGTTACATAGGCCTATACTGTACTGTTATATCTTATAATCAGAATAATTTCTTTGTTTTCCCGTTCTGCAGTGATTTAGACATCGTCTTAAGCCTACCTCAATTTACCCATGTTCAGTTTTTTATTTATTTACAAATATATACAGAGTTTACATAGATGAGTATATTTTCATTATTACAACACATATACTGCCTGCAGTTATTGTAAACTGCCTTACACAAGGCAAGCTTACACTCTTTACAGGATGAAATTTATTATTTTTATATAATTATAAATATGATATCTAAATACTTAAAGACTCGGACATACTGTATTAGATTTTAAACACTACATTTCAATACAAATTTAGAAAAGAGTTTTCATTGCAATAGGTTATTACACATTCAGGCAATTAATGATTTTGTATGCTTAAATTTGACAGTAGGTCATATCTATGTGAATATTAAAATCAGTTATAGCAGTTACAGTGTATACATATATATATAACTCATATTTACAATACAGTACTAGTAAAATATTAACACTAATGTGGGCATCAATGTGGGACGCATGTGCAAGGTGTATTTGCAAAATTATCAAACGAAAAATATAATAAAAAAGTATTATTATTAGTAACAAAACAACAACGACAATAAATGAATAAATATAATAATAATAGTAATAATAATAATAATAATAATAATTTCCTTGTTGGGCAGTTGGTAAAGGAGCGTCACTATTATTATTATAATTAGTTATATATATTTTTAATGTCTAAGCTAAGACCAGAGCACATTCAGTAACTTCGTAATTTATTAAATTTTGACTGTTTTATGAAAGATAAATGAGCCAATTTCCATAATCCCAAAGCTAAATAAGTGTTACAATTTCTATTAAACTGAAGAATATAATTTGCCTTTGAAATTCGTTCATTCTCAACATACGTTACTCGATGTTGGTGATGTATTTGATTTTCCTCGACACTTTCAATTATTATCATCGTTATTACTGTGGCAAATTGTTTGATAATTATGGATCTTATAGATCACATCTGTACTTCAAATGTTCTTAAATTTTACTATACGCAGCTGTTTAAAGAGTTCTGATGGCTGATCATTATAATTATTTTTGTTAATTTTTCTTATACTTCTCTTTTGGTTTATGACATCTTTTAATAATATAATTTATTTTAATATAATTTACCAAATGAAAATTTCTTTCAATAATTTTTTTTGATATGGTTAGGAATTTTGATTTGTAGAACGTAGAAATTTCACCCAAATGCTTATTTTACAGGAAATTGTGGCGGCAGGCTGCATGATGGTGGCAAAAATGTTGAATTATTTTTTTAACCGAACCACCAATGCTAATATTATCACTAGGCTTCTATTTGCAAGGTCCCACGACATATAACACAATTACAGATAAGAAGTAGGTTCAAAACGAAGTTTATTTGAGAATTATTTTATTTACATTTTAAGCTTTAAATATGGCTAATAACTTTACATAAAATGTTAAACTATTGAACTAAATGCGACTTATGTTTAAATATTGATTCTATTATGAAATTCGATAAACTTCTAATTAATCTTTACATTATCAAAAGGTTTCTGTGAGGAATAATGTAATCGATAAAAATGAACTTCGATCCTTTATTTGTTTATGGTGAATCGACCACTTTCATCACTCTTAGTAATCCTTAGCTACTTCTTAATTTCTTTCTCTGAAATAAAAGGGAAAACACTAATTGGAACTTGAGAAGTACAACACACTTTCAATGTTTCATAGTCTCTCCTCCTCTCGCTGACTGGCTGACTTAATTATTGTAACCCTAATAATAATGTGAAGAAACAACAGACTTTGGAAGATAGATTTTATAGGAATTTTTCAAATTTCAAAGAAATCAAAATTTTAACAAAGCGAAGAATGAAGGAAAAACTCGCCTGACTGAATCGTCTACAATTTGCAGTAGGAATAATGTAAACAAATACTAATGGTGATATAAAGTTATCTTCAATTATTTTATAATGCCGAAAATTTAAAAATACTTGTATAAATTCTGTCATTTTTTTGTTTAAGTTTGAATATTAGGCATAATGATCGCTCTAAGTTCAAAGTTTCTACCAGATAATAACAAAATACAATAATAGATATTGTCATTGTAGTGAAAACCTACCAGTCTCCCAGCACTCCGGCCTAGATAAGTCTGAAACCAGTTGCTCCAAGTCAATCTTTTATATGTATTAAACGCCTACATAACAGGATATGGGTAAAGGGTATGAAAAAAACACAAAAGATAGTTTGCCCAATCGTGTATGGAATCAATAAGGTGCTTATACATGCAAGGGTAAATAAATTTTCATGAGATCTATAAGTAGAGCAATTTGAGGACAAGACAAAGTTCTGACAAGTGGGTTGATCGGGAATTTCCATGGGCGAAATATATAATCTCAGGGACGGAGTACACATCTATTTTTCCTATATGCCCCTTACTTGAAATACAAAGTAGCAACAGACATGCTTAACGTACCATACACAAGGTAATATAAAATGGGAAAAAATGTGAACAAAATGTGAAAGTGCATTGAAAGGGCATAGAAGGGCATAGAAGGGCATAGAAGGGCGCCAAAATACCTTATTCTATAATTCTATAAAAAAAAATATATATATATATATCAAATACTAACCGGGTCTTCAATGTTATTCCGATGTTCGCCATTGAAGGCCCGGTTAGGTCAACTGTATGCCCTTAACAGTTGGTTAGGTTAAGTCGTGTTATTTTCGTTAAAACTAACGAAAATAACACAAATTACAAAATCATTTGCCCGGTCAGGTCAACTGTATGACCTTGACAATTGGTTAGGTTAAGTCGTGTTATTTTCATTAAAACTAACTAAAATAACACAACTTAACCTAACCAATTGTCAAGGGCATAACAGTTGACCTAACCGGGCAAATGATCTTGTACGAAATGACCAAGGTGGAATTTCAGCCATTTCGCGTAATGGCTGAAGATTTTAGTAATTTCGAAATGACCAAGTGAAACAGCCATTACGCGAAATGGCTGGTTACACACTTTGACTGTAACATATATATATTTGTAAACAATAATTTGATAAATAAATTCTTCTTGTATATCATCATGGTATGCACCTCTCAACAGATAAAGCATCTCACCGTCCTCCAGTTGGAGTATTCGAGGAACGGAGGACACTTCCGTCGCAGTCAACAAAGGGATAAATGAGGGCAAACGGCAAACATTGACTTTCCTTACCTTTATACAATCTCAAAGGAAGAACTATTCCAGCTGGTAAAATGAGCACTATTACAGAAGTAAAGACAGCAAAAACGATAAAAAGAATTTCGTGAACAAGACCTGGAATGAATAAATAATGTTTCGAATCGTCAACCACACATCCTCTTCAAGTCAAAAAATCTCAGAAAAGAAATTAAGTAAAAAAAAGAAGATTGAAATGCGGTCAAGATAAATCTGAGAAAGTGAAAAGAATGTTCGCTTCGTTGCAAGGTTTACTCCCAAGGAACCATTAAAAAACCACGTGGTCCTTAAAGGGGGGAGGGGGTTCCTTATTTGACCACCAAGGGCCACATGGGGGAGGGGGTCTTGACGTTTAGCCATGTGACCACGTCCCAGAGGACCAAAGAGTACAGCCTTGGGAAGAACTATTCCAGCTGGTAAAATGAGCACTATTACAGAAGTAAAGACAGCAAAAACGATAAAAAGAATTTCGTGAACAAGACCTGGAATGAATAAATAATGTTTCGAATCGTCAACCACACATCCTCTTCAAGTCAAATCAAATCTCAGAAAAGAAATTAAGTAAAAAAAAGAAGATTGAAATGCGGTCAAGATAAATCTGAGAAAGTGAAAAGAATGTTCGCTTCGTTGCAAGGTTTACTCCCAAGGAACCATTAAAAAACCACGTGGTCCTTAAAGGGGGGAGGGGGTTCCTTATTTGACCACCAAGGGCCACATGGGGGAGGGGGTCTTGACGTTTAGCCATGTGACCACGTCCCAGAGGACCAAAGAGTACAGCCTTGGGAAGAAATATAAATACGCTACACTGTATGCTCCAATTAATATGTATGTATCCAATATGTATGCTCCAATAAATAATTTTTTGAACATTCAAAATTACATTTTTTAGTCAAGATATTATTTTGAATTAAAGAACAAACAATTAATACAGTTTTATTTAGAAGATATGACTTTTAATTGTTCATTTATCTCATTATCTCTCAATAATATAAGAAATTTAATCTGGCACCTTACATTTTACATAAGATTAAGAAGGGGTGGGGGTGACATCAGAAAAAAACGTGGTTTTGCAGGGGGTTTAAGTCATTGGCCACAAATGACCACAAGCGGGGAACGGGTTTGAAAACTACCCGAAAAAGACCACGTGGTTTTTGAATGACCCCCCCCCCCCCCCCCCCCCCCCAAGATGTTCACAGTATTTAAACAAAACGTATTCTGAGGTGTAAACATTAGAAATAAATAATGTTTCAGTTCTTTAACCTCCTTCGCAATATCTAAGGTCATATGAAGAAGGGGACTTACAGCTTTACGTGCGATCCGAACCACGGATCGCCACGTAGTCTGGACGCGGAGGGCGACCACGCATCCAATTACTTTCCAGCCCAGTGTCGCTTAACTTGGCTGATCGACGGAAAGAGGTGTTATGACACTGACCATGCCATAGCCCGTAAACATTAGAAAAGGATTTGGGTTTAGTTATGGTCAGGGTCTTGTGGGAAAGTGGACGCCATTTTATAAAATTGTCTCTGAAACTGAAACATTTTTAATTTTCTGAATTTGAACTACTAATTAAGAGATTTTTTTTTTATCTTTACCGATCTTCATCTGTTTTTCCATTTGTGGTTGGCTACCTTTCTGAGAGTCCTCACCATTATTATTATATAATATAACTGAAAAGGTTTTGTTGGGCTTAGTAATTATACACATTTGGTATTTACTTTTTAAACTATGGATATTTCATAAAATAATGGGTACTTACGTATTATCGAGACTACCAAACCGTTTATGTACTTACGTATTATCGGGACTACCAAACTGTTTATTATGTATTTTTGCTCTCGTCATTTTCGTTTAAACTAACGAAAATATCACAACTTAACCTAACCAATCATCAAGGGCGTACAGTTGACCTAACAGGGCATTCAATTAACCTAACAGGTTAACCAATATTAACCTGTTAGGTTAATTGAATGCCCGGTTAGGTCAACTGAATGCCCAGTTAGGTCAACTGACTGCCCGGATAGGTCAACTGTACGTCCTTGATGATTGGTTAGGTTAGGTTGTGATATTTTCGTTAGTTTAAACGAAAATGACGAGAGCAAAAATACATAATAAACAGTTTGGTAGTCCCAATAATACGTAAGTACCAAATAATGTTATTCTTTCGAATGAAGTAAGTTGCCATATAAACCTTGAATTACCCGTTTAAATTTTCCGTTCTGTTAATCAAAATGAACGATGCTAATATTAATTATAATTTAAATTAAGATTTATCCATTGCTTTAGTGAAAATAAATTATTTAACTTCATTTTAACATATTGCTTCCCAAAGCATTCCGGAAGCAATATGTTAAAGTGATCCCTCCTGGGAAGCAATATGTAAAGTGATTAACACCGGGAAGCAATATGTAAAGTGATTAACACCGGGAAGCAATATGTTAAAAAGAGAAAGGTTGGTTGGTCACTTTGTTTGACCATATAGCGCAACAATTCTAATAAATTTACGTTCAATCTAATATTTTAACATGTTATGATTTACTTTTTATGCCTTTACTTTATTAAAGCGAACATTTTGGATCACCTGAAGATCCGTCACCCGAGCCTTTTTTAGTTAGCTTTATAAGGCTAACTAACGAAAATATCACGACCTAACCTAACCAATCGTCAAGGGCGTACAGTTGACCTAACGATTGGTTAGGTTAAGTCGTGATATTTTCGTTAGTTAGCATTATAAAGCTAACTCAAAAAGGCTAGGGTGACGGATCTTCAGGTGATCCAACATTTTTTATCGTACTCATCCTAAATATTGGGAAGCAATATGTTAAAGTGATTAACACTGGGAAGCAATAGGATCTTTTCCGTTTGACTGCCGCCATTGAAACAATTAAACTTTTTGTATTCTTTATAAGGCTAACTAACAAAAATATCACGACCTAACCTAACCAATCGTCAAGGTCGTACAGTTGACCTAACGATTGGTTAGGTTAGGTCGTAGTGATATTTTCGTTAGTTAGCCTTATAAGGCTAAGTAAAGAAGGCTGGGGGCACTCACCTCTTATGTTTCAATGGCGGCAGTCAAACGGAAAAGATCCAAGCAATATGTTAAAGAGAGGTTCCTGGGAAGCAATGTGTTAAAGTGATCCAAAATTCGAATTAAAAAACTTTCTAATTCAAACTCATTCGATTAGACATTATAAACGGCTAAATAGTTGCGAGGTAAATTAAAACTGTACCGATTGTTTCAGTAGATGCGAGAACTACATAAAATTAATTTTACCCAGTCCACAACGTGAGCCTTGTGGCGAAGCGTCGGACTGTTAATCGGAAGGTTATGGGTTTGAATCTTGACTCGGACTTCAGTTTTCAGTGAGTAAGGTGCTTCTCTGGCTCTCCATTGGTGGGATAAAGAGAAGGAAGATCAGCAGTCGATGGGTTCAAGTGTATTTTTTAAGTTCCACCCATTTGCTCAGCCAAATTATTATTATCCATGAAAAATACCTTCAATTTTGAAGTAATGGACTTGGATTGTGATATTTACCTGCATTAATTTCTATTTAGAAATAGTCATTAAATTTAAGTGTCTTTGAAATTTAATAATTAAATGCATATAATACTTAACGTATAAATAAATATAAGTAAATATAGACATGTTCAGGAAAGCTTCGGTGGCGCCCTCTTGTCTGATGGAATTACTGTACTACAAATTCCGATGTATACTGAGAATTGGGCTTCAGAATCACAGATTAGCAGGAGACACGAGATCGAAGAGAATGAAAAAGGACAAACAGAATCATGTTGCAGGAGGGAGGAATAGTAGTAGTAGTAGCAGCAGCAGCAGCAGCACAGCAGCAGCAGCAGCAGCAGCAGCAGCAGTAGTAGTAGTAGTAGTAGCAGTAGTACGAAATCGAGGCTAACGTCTGCTTCAATAGAGAAAACTTATTAAAATTAGTAATCAAAGTTTCAAAACAATCTTTTGGTTTTACTTATTCGACTATCTTAATTTCAGATGTTACAACAGATAGACACACTTACGGCACAGACATTCCTTCTGAAATTAGTTATTTCGGTAGGTTTTTACTGTATGAGAATATCTATTATATTTTACTACTATCTGACGGAAGCTTTTAACTTAGAACGATCATTATGGCTAATATTCAAACTTAAAAAAAATGACAGAATTTATACAACTATTTTTAAGTTTTCGACATTATAAAGTAATTGAAGATAACTTTATATCACCATTAGTATTTGTTTACATTATTCTTACTGCAAATTGTAGACGATTCAGTCAGACGAGTTTTTTCTTCATTATACGCTTTGGAAGATAGATTTTATAGGTATTTGTAAAAATTCAAAGAAGTCAAAATTTTAACAAAGTCTGTTGTTTCCTCACATCATTATTAAAGTTGAGATTGGCAGTTGTAGAAGTTCTTCGGATTGGCTGTTTAGCGATCCATATAGCTTATTGGATATTTCGAGATATTGGAAATTGGTATACAGAAGGTCTCTATAGGACTTTCAAGTCTTGAGAGTTTTGAGGACGTGAGAGGAGGAGGCAGGAGTGAGGATATTTTCATTGGCTTCGAAGTAATTCTTATTTTTTAAGGAGCTTATTATTTAAGAACTATTGATTGATTTATTTGATTATTAATTATTGAATTATTAACGCTATATAGGTCCTAACTCGTATATTAATCATCAGTCATAACGATTGCATTCAACTATACTAAATCTCCGCTGAAGGGTGTCTAATTTCCAAGGTTCAGGGGCAACTGGGCGACGGGACAAATGGGCGACGACCAACTGGGCGACGACCAACTAGCCGACAGGACAACTGGGCGACAACCAATATATATATATATATAATATATATAATAATATATATATATATATATATATATATATGTGTGTTTCTACGAGAAAATAAATTTGTGTTAAAATTTAAAGATATTCTGTTTGTATAAATTAAAATATTAATCCTTTAAAAGATATTATTTTGTTCATATAAATTAAAACAGGACTCCGTTAAAATTCTTAATATTTGTATAAATTGCCTCAAGCCCAGATTCTCTGGCACCCTTTCGATAAGCCTAACGATGCTCTCCACAGTTGTCACATCTATAATCTTAACAGAGATTCCTAAAATTCTAAATGTTCTTTTCGACTAGTATAAAACTACAATTGTATACATTCTTTTGCTAATATCATTTTATACCAATTCTCTTGTTAATACCATTATTAGAGTAGGAATTTACAAGTAAATAAAGCTTTGGTAAACGTGGCACCACGGGGTTTCTCAAGGAGGAAATGAACACGCCTTGAGAGAGTCTGCCTCAGATTTGAGACAGGGAGTGAGAGTCTCGCCTCGGCCTCGAGTGGGTGTGAGTGTTCCGCCCTTGGGCCTGGCCGTTTCGGCTGGTCCCCTTAGCTTTTTGATGTAAGCATTTGCCCGTTAATAACTTCTCTAAACCAAGTGTTGTGTTAAGGGTGTTTATTAGTGATTTCAACTTTGTGGAAATAAAGGACTAACAAAGGAAAACTCGTCATTTTATATCCTTCCAACGGAGAAAAGCATTCCCTTCTCTCAACGGACTGAGAGAGAGCGGACGCCATCAACAGAGAGTATAAATTGTTGTCTTCGGAATTCGCAGTCAGAATAAAATAATTAAACGGTATAAACTTCCTTGTGGGTGCGAGGAAGTGACATACTGAGACTACCTTTAACGGATAACATCATATCCGACACACACATATATATATATTATGTATATTCATACATTAGATAGAAATTAAAGGTCCAAGTTTGAAAAGACTATTACACAAAATAAAATATGATAAATCATTAAGATAGAATTATAAAACGTGATTTATATAATTGGGGCAGATTATATAATTGTTATGCTAATGGAACAAAATTGTATCCCACCCCTTCGAAAACAACGAAAGAAAAAATTCTTGATCGCGTGCAACCACATTCCTTAGTTATTCGCACCTCCATTTTATCGTCATTACCTACTGACTGCTCTGCCATTACATATTTCCTTTTGATCACATTTCCAATAGGTGTTACTAGCGGAGCGACCCGGCGTTGGCGGGGTGGATGTTGAACGCTATATATATATATATATATATATATATATGCCCGGTTAGGTAAACTGAATGCCCGGTTAGGTTAATTGAATGCCCAGTTAGGTCAACTGATTGCCCGATTAGGTTAATTAAATGGTCGGTTAGGTCAACTGAATGCCAGATTAGATTAATTGAATGCCCGGGTACGTTAATTGAATGCCCGGTTAGGTTAATTGTACACCCTTGACGATTGGTTAGGTTAAGTCATGATATTTTCGTTAAAGCCAACGAAAATATCACGACTTAACCTAACCAATCGTCAAGGGCGTACAGATGACCTAACCTGGCATTCAATGAACCTAACCGGGTATTCAATAATTTTACCATAGGTTTCGTAATGATCTTGATGACGTCATTTAATGTTTTAAAAATTAATTATTTAATTTATTAACACCCACGTGCACAACCTCGGGACCTAATCAGTGTGTGAAGTTTCATGTTTGTGTGGAAAAGTGTTTCCATGAGAAAATAAATTTATGTTAAAATTTAAAGATTTTATCATTCTGTTTGTATAAATTAACATATTAATCCTTTAAAAGATATTATTCTGTTCATCTAAATTAAAATATGATTCCGTTACATTCTTAATTTTGTATAAAGTGTCTCATTGCCAGTGGAAAGCTTGGCGCCCTTTTTCTTAAGCCTAACGAAAACAGTGCTGCCACGTCTAATTTTAAACAGAGATTTCCAAATTGTAAATGTTCTTTTCAATTATTATAAATCACATGAAACAATTAAGTGTAAAACTACAATTGTATAAATTCTTTTGCTAATATCCAATTATACCAATTCTCTTGTTAATATAATTATTAAAGTAAGATTTTGCAAGTTTAATAGCCTTCTGTAACACGTGGCACCACAGGGTTTCTCAAGGAGGAAATGAGCGCGCCTTGAGGGAGTCATGCCTCAGCTTCGAGAGGTAGGGAGTGAGAGTCTCGCCTCGGCCTCGAGTGGGTGTGTTCCGCCTTTGGGCCGGGCCGTTTCGGCTGGTCCCCTTAGCTTTTTGATATAAGCATTTGGTCGTTAATAACTTCTCTCTATCAAGTGTTGTATAAAGGATTTCATTTCTAATATTCTGTGTTAAATAAAGAAGGACAAAAGTGTGATGCGTCATTTTATAGCCTTCCAAGAAGAAGCATTCCCTTCTCTCAACGGGCCGAGAGAGAGAGGGTACGCCATCAACCGAAGGTATAAATTGTTGTCTTCGAAATTCGCAGTCAGAATAAATTAATTAAACGGTATAAACTTCCTTGTTGGTGCGAGGAAGCGACATACCGAGAACACCTGTGAAACGGCGGAGATGGTGTAACGAAGCATAACATCATCTCACGCCGACATTTGTAACTGCTTCCATTTTGGAGTTATGGCTGATGGCTGGAACACACACACACACACACCTCTTTTTATTATTATTATTATAGATAAACAATAGACTGGTACAAGTTTATAACGGAAAGACTTCCGAAAATCAACAATTTTCGATAAAGAAAAGGGGAAAATTGTTTTTGTAGGCCTAGGGGGGTCCGAAATTTTCATAAAATGGAAAATAATTGCTATTTTCTTACAGCGACAGGCATAATGATATTAGGATACCTAATAGAAATTTTGTAATATTTTAAAGTGGGGAAAATAAATAATTTACTAAAAATGATCTTCAACTATAAAAGCGCATCTAATCAGATAACTTAATTAACGTATTTCTATGACAACTAAAAAATAGAATGATAAATCAATATCCTATCAAATTGTTTGTGTATACGTAAAATTATTTGTACAAAAGCCACAGTAATAAAACGCATAAAAGTCACGGTAAATAATTTCGAGTGTGGCTCGTTTAACTTTAAACTCGTGTTTATTTAAATTGCCCGTTTTAATTATGTAATTTTTTGTATTGAATCGATAAAGAAATCTTTTGTGAATCGAAAAATTTTAAAATTATAACAAATATCAAAATATTTTTTATAAAAATCATTGAATTTTGGTAAATATTGACTTATTTTGTGCCAAAATTATGATTAAAAATGAAAAATTAAAAAAATGCGTGCAGGCATGGGGGGGAAGGAATTATGTTAGGGAATTTTTTTTAGCATGGGCACTGAACAATAAAAAGACGCATCGAATGGTGAAAACCGCATTGTTCTACACCAATTGTAGCGACCTGTAGGTGTGCGCAAAAAAACTGTTACACACACACACATATATATATATATATTATATATATATATATATTTATATATTATATATATTATTTATATATATATATTATTTAATATATATATTTTTATATATATATTATTTTATATATTTATATATTATTATATTATATATATATTATATATATATATATATATATATATATATATATAAGGCTTCATTTCTGAAATAGTATATTAGATTCCCTCTTGTCCTGTCCCTTGTGTAAATAAATCCTGCGTGAACAAGTTTATCTTTGCTTCTTTGTGAGGTTACGAATTCAGCCATGGTTAGGGTTCAGAAAGTAAATTTCAATTGAGTTTAAACTAAACCCTACCAGTACACTCGACTGCTCGGTGGCAACTGGTCGACAGCCACCTTGGCGTCGCCTAGTTGGTTGTCGCCTAGTTTGTTGTCGTCCAGTTGTCCTGTCGCCTAGTTGACTGTCGCCCAGTTGCCACCGAACCAATTTCCAATCCTTAATTAACAAATCCAGGACCCATAAAATCGCACTCCATTTCTGAGTATAATCGCGCAAAACATTGAGACAGCACGATTGAACGAGAGTATCTAAAGTTATACGTGTGTCTCCTCTACCATCACGCGCCAAGGCACCTTCACTCCGAATAATCGTAACGGTTGGGTGACGAGTATAGCATATACTGTGTATATATATATATATATATATTGTAGAATGACCATCCCTTTTCCTCTAAGTCGCAAAGGATGCTGGCCTCTATGGACGTGAGTCCAAAGCGCATGCGCGAGACCCGAGGTTATAAAAGCTCGGGCTCAACCACACCCAGGATGAATTCATTACTTGAACTTACTCGTGCTGTACGCATAACCTTTTGCAGCAGGCATAAACCCGGGCCGTAGGCCGGTTCATCTACTCCCATTAATCATCAAATAACATGTTATGTAAACTATCATTCATTATTCATTCCCTTGGCTTATAACTTATTGCCTCGACGCTATCCTTATTCCCTAGTGACGTTAAGGGCAACTGAATCACCCACGTAAGCCAGTGGATCAGAACCCACGCCACCAGTTAGAATAACTGGTGTAAGAAGTGCCTCCACTGGTCCCCCAGGGGAGTACCTTTTACCACTGGGGTTCCGCTCATCTTCATAAAGGGCGCCAGTAGAAGGACCAGCAGACGGTGCGCTCTTACTGTCTGTTGCAGCACAAGAGAGACCTAATATCGACGCCCCTCCGTCCCGAACACGACGCAAACCCTTGGGACTTTCGACCGTAGCAGTGAATGCCACCCAAACAACTCGCTTTTCATTCTAAAGGAGTGGCATCGAAAACACGCAGTGCAATAGCATTCGGTTCGCCTTCGACAAGACGCAAAAATCAAGTGAGCGACTTACGTTTAGTTGACACGGCGAATGGTAAACCCAGAGTCCCCTCACCGCCGGCGAACCTAAGTTCGATTCCTGAAAGTGGTCGCGAATCCCCGTCACAAGTTCCCACATTCACAGTAATTTCATGACCTGAAGATTCCCTTGTCTCCCCGTTGCACATCCCCTGCCCATAATTTCTTCTTGTCAGATTCACAAACTGATCCTACTCTTGGATCCGTTGACCCGTCCTTTTTAGCCTTTTTAAAAAATCCATACGACGATTGGGATTTCACCTTAAACTAACCTTTAACCCCTTTAGCATTAAGGTCGGAGCAAACCTGCAAGAGTGGTGAAAAAGATCACCAAAGTTCAAATAGCTTTGCGAGGAGAGATACCCCGCAAGGAGCCACCCATTCCGGTGTTGAGGGTACCAGTACGGCGAGTACCGCTGAAGTGGGTACAGCGAACTCTCCCTCCACCACGTTAAATAACGTTAGTTACGCTGACAACAGCTTGACCGCTATAAATACAGCTAGAAGTCTAACGACGACGCAGAAGCGCGTAGGCTTAAAACACCCGCAGCCAATTGCACGGTTTTCTGTAGAGGCCCAAGTGATTATAAGAGTGCTTCTAGCAAGGGTCTAGCTGACCCGTATGTTACTTTCCAACAATTTGCTTCGGACGTGGAAAGGTTAGTCTCAAGCTCAACCCCAAATAGTGATGAATTCCTACAATTCACAATATATATAGTTGTTTACATGAGCAGTCGCCCATCATTATCTAGCACTTAAGTTCCGAATATGATACCCGAGCAGCCGCTCCCTTTTAATCTCAAGCACTTAGACACACCCACGCGATATCATACACTCGCGGTTCTCATGTTTGCATTCCAACCAATTGGCGACCTTGCATCCGCTTCGGAACTCTGCGTGGGGACCTTGATGGGAACCTTGACTTTGAGAACTTCGCGCTCTCCTGGTCTCAGTCACTCACCTTTCTGACTCATGTGAGAGTGGATTCCTTCGTATATGTTATACACAAGCCACTTGACTCCCCATAATACCCCATGTTTTATCTTCAATGTTTAAAACAGCCCTTGAGACAAACCTCGAGTGTCCTCATCGACTCGTGCGACGCTCCCCCCCCCTTTTTTTCCTCTTTTTCTTAAATGCTTGAACAGCGCATCAACAGGACGCAAACCCCTAAGTTGCTCTCTCCCCCACCAATTAGTCTCCGTTGATTGGGCTCGCCTCGGCGCGCCTTGGACTCTGACGTAGTAGGGATGGAGTACGTAAATAGATGCGGGGGAAAAACCCGTTAGAATATATCTTGCGCTTCGTCGGGAATGTGATAGGCCGGGTGGCGATCTGGTGATTCTCCGAGTAGATCCTGAGGGTGTCCGGACAACTGCCCCTGGACAACCGCCCCCGGACAATTGCCCCCCGACAACCGCCCCCCGGACAATTGCCCCCGTAGGACAATCGCCCCCCGGATTATTGCCCCCGTAAGTAAATAAAAATTAAATAGAAATTAAATTTACGTTTAAAAAATGGCAAGCTAAAACAATATTTAACAACATTATTGCCAATTCTTGCTTAATTTTGCTTGTAGCCTGAAAAAAAAATTATATTTAAAAAGAGCAATATTTAACAAAATTTTTCCAATTATTGCTTACTTATTTATAATAAAATTATGAAGTTTAGGTACTTAATTTTATTTAAACAGTTGACAAGACTTACTGTATTTTATATATACACTATAGATTAATTAATTATATTTAAACAGTTGGCAACACTTATTGAAAGGTCGTTTTGAAAGTCAAAGATGGTGGTTGCCCTAGAAAGTTAAATTAAGTGCTTGATCTACACGCAGTGCGCAAACAGCTCTACAAATTCTTTCTGTGATTTTTATATCCCCTATCATGGAGTTTGTCAAAAGTGAACGTGGAAAAATTAAGCTTATTTACGATGGGTTTATTTATGTGGAGCAGAAAGAACTTGCAAATAATATTATATCTTATGAATGTGAAAAACGTCGCCATGGTAACTGCAAAGCGAAAATAAAAGTTTGTGGAGAAGAAATAGTTGGCTTCGTAAATGACTACACCCATTCCGCTGAAATAGGTCGTCCAGAGGTCCTGTCTCTACGTCGGAACATGAAGAGAAAGGCAAAAAACATGCAAGAGACATCACAGCAAATCATTACACAATCAGTTGAGGGGATATCTGAAGCTGCATTGACGCAACTACCTCCTGTACAGCATATTCGACGTGGAATTAGACGCCAAAAACAAGCTGTTAGTGTCCCTCATCCAATTCCCTCAAACCTTAGTGAACTTCTTGTTCCCGAAGAGTATATAAAAAAGCTGATGGTGAGAATTTCTTGCTGTATGACAGTGGACAGAGCGAACAGCGGATGCTTATTTTTTCCACTGTTCAAACTACTAGAGAATTCCGAAGATTGGTTTGGTGATGGCACTTTTAAAATTGTACCGGAATTGTTCTATCAACTATACACCATTCATGCTTTGACTTTAAAAAGAATTATTCCGTGTGTTTATGCGCTATTACCAAACAAAAAGCAAGCCACTTATCAAGATCTCCATCAACTGCTTAAAATCAACCCAATGCTTAGTCCAAAAACTTTCCTTATTGACTTTGAAGAAGCTGCTAGAAGTGCCATTGAAGAGGTGCTCCCTAGCTTAGCAATCAAAGGTTGTTTCTACCATCTTGCCCAAAACATATATCGCAAAGTGCAATCCGAAGGTTTACAAGTAAAATACCAAACAGACGCCGACTTCTTAAAAATTCGCATGATACCAGCTCCAGCATTCGTCCCACCAAATGAAGTGGTTGATGCATTTCAAACGCTTGAAGAAGTTATTCCACCTGAAGCTGAGCCTATCACAGATTACTTTGAAGATACCTACATTGGCAGGAGACGACGACGTAACAGGCGGGAACCACGGTTTCCCATTAGTATGTGGAAATGCATGATCGTGTTGTTGATGAGTTACCTCGGACAATAACTCATTAGAAGGATGGCATAGTCATATGCAAGCAAACATTACTGCACATCATCCGAACATCTGGAAATTCCTTAAAATTTTAAAGAGAGAACAGGCTCTGAACAACGTTACAATTAACCAAATGATTGCAGATCATCAAGAACCCCCGCGAAAAAGAAAATATGAAGACTCAACAAAAAGAATATTGAACATCGTTGAAGACTTTGAGAATCGCGAACTAATTAATTTTTTAAGAGGTATCGCCTATAATTTGAATTTTTAGCATTAAAACCTCTTTTCCAAGCAAGTTTTAATTTTTTTGTAGTAAATTTTAATAAATATGAACTCTTTCATAAGTTCGTTTTTTATAAATATTAATAAATTTAATTCCTATTTAATTTTTATTTACTTATGGGGGGGACAATAATCCGGGGGGTGATTGTTCTTCGGGGGCAATTGTCGGGGGCAATTGTCGGGGGCAATTGTCGGGGGCAATTGTCGGGGGCAATTGTCGGGGGCAATTGTCGGGGGCAATTGTCCTAGCACCGATCCTGAGAGGGTTTGCTCGTTAAAGACTAAAATTGAGTGTTATCGAGTGAGATTTGAGTTTTGAGACATTGAGTTAGAGAGAATATTGAGTTTGTGAGGAAATATTGAGAACCGTTAACCTAAACTACTGCGAGGGATGTAGTGGATGGGCAACGTTATAACTTAAATAATTTGATTAATGCTAAGACGAGTTTAAGTCCAAGTTGAACCTAACAGCCAAATTGATTGAACTCGCACTTATTGTGTCTTGAATCTATCGATTAAAAGCTAAACAACCGAACAATTTCATTATCAATTACACACTTAGAAATAGGCGTGTCCGGAAATTTCATCGCCGGGAAATTTCATCGCTAGGAATTTTCATCGCTAGGAAAATACATCGCCGCGCAATAGAAAATAATTTTAAAAATTAAAAAAAAATGTTCTAAATATATATATATATATATATATATATATATATATATATATATATATATATATATATATATATAAACAAGATTTGCATTGAATTAATTTTTCTTAATAATTTTATGTTCTTAACTTTTGTTATGCAAATTTGTTTATACAAATAAAAATGATTGTTATTGTTAAGTGTAAACATATATATAAGTTATACATACGAAGCTTTAAATGATTATGGGACTGATAATTATAAGATTATGATTAAGTATCTCATTTTGGCCCTTTTTTGACGTAAATGCAGGTGACTGTTTTAAGAAGCTAAGATGGGAGAAAGGTTACCAGATTAAAATGGTTAGTTTTAGCATGCAGGTGCCTGTTTTAAGAAGATAAGATGGGAGAAAGGTTACGAGATTAATCTTCTAGTTGAGAGTGAATACAAGTCTAACTCTTTAATCCTATCTTCATAAGGCTTATTGCGCAATGACGGAATAAGTTTCGTGGCACGACGCTGAACCCTTTCTAACCTATCAATATCCTCACGCAAGTACGGGCACCAAAACTGAGCGGCATATTCTAAATGAGGCCTGACTAGGGACTTGTAAAGGGGCAATATAATATCCTTCGATTTAAATTCGATGATGAAAGAAAGAAGGCTGATGACAATTCAAGCACAAGTTCTCGTCAAACTACTGTCACAAAATATTTTATGAGTGAAAAAGTCACAGTGACCATGACAGCAGACAAATTTAAAGCATGCATAATTGAAATGGTTGTAAAGAATTCTCTCCCTCTAACATTTTTTTCAACCCCAGCTTTTGTTAATCTGAATGGGGAAATGGCAAATATACTTGGCATTTCATTAGAACGTGGCAACATTCGTAATATGATAATGGAAGAATCGCAAAAGCAGAAGCATGCACTAAAAGAATGTCTTCGAGGACGAATCCTGTACTTAACGATGGATTCCTGTACTCGCCATAGAGTAAACTACTTTGCAATTAATATTCGCTTTGTCGATGATAAAAAAGTAGTAGTCACGCGGACATTAGCAGTAAGAGATACTAAAGCACAGCATACCAGTGATTATTTTGAAAACCTAGTAATGGATGTATTAAATGGTTTTAACATCAGAAAGGACCAGGTATTGTCAATTGTAACGGACAATGCTTTCAACATGGTGAAAACACTTGAAAAATTTAAGAAAAAAGTTGTGGAAGATTCAGAAGACTGATGATTATGTTGATGATTATTCTGAAGATAATGAACAAGTAATGGTGGTTGATGATCATGATAGTCACGATACATTAGATTCATTTGTGGATACTGCAGCAAGAATATCCAAAATCCATCATATGCGCTGCAGTGTCCACACACTGCAGTTGGCAATACGCGATGGCTTGAAAGGACAACATGCAGCTAATCTCATTGGAAGTTGCTGTGGCAGCTAGAACGCCAAAACTAGACTCTATTTTGAAGCGACGAGCTGGCAAAGGAGCAATTTTGGACCAAGCGACTCGGTGGGGCAGCACATACATGATGATTCAACGGATTCTTCAAATAAAACCTTTCCTTAGCGACATGGCCTCCCCGGATGCCATCATGACTGAGGCTCAGTGGGATCAGGTAAAACAACTCGAGGGCTTACTTCGCCATCCTTATAAGGTGACAAAAAAATTGCAATCAGATGATTTGACTCCTGGCTTATTCTATAAGGAGTGGAAGACGCTTATTTTCCGTCTGTCTCAAACTGGTGGCATACTAGCCGATGATATAAGGAATTCGATGATACAGAGAGAAAAGCTTCTGCTAGACAATGATATTCTTTTGGCTGCTATATATGTTGATGCCATGTACAGAGTGACATTAACAGAAGCGCAGCAAATCAGAGCCAAAGCTGCCTTATGTGATGTAGCCATACATATTAAAGGTCTACGAGATCATGGTCATGATGAATCCGAGGCAGTAGTTGGGCCACTTCATGGCAGTCATACGATTTCGTCGTCGTCATCAAATTCAGGCTCTGATGAAGAATTAGATTTTGAAAAACATCTGGACAGGCAAGAACGATCAAAGCGAAGGCGATTGGAATTGGAACAGGAGGAACACCCCGAGAGTGCATTGGATAAATTCAAAATCAATTTCTATAAATCATTGGAGGAGGTGGGAAAGATTGATCGTTCATCAAAGTTGACTGTGAAAGAATCAATTGCTAAATACCCCAAAATAGTCCAAGATGCTTCTATGACTGTTACGGCCTTGCCACCTACTCAAATTAGTGTAGAACGCTTATTTTCAGCCCTTAAAATCATCCGCTCTGACTTAAGAGCATCACTGAAAGAAGATTTAATGGAAGCGATCCTTTTTTTAAGAACAAATTCAGTTTAGGTTAGTACATTTTGTTACGGATGTTTATAATACACAAAAACATCTTATTAATTTGCTAAACCAATAATCTTATTTTGTTCAAGCTTCAATCAGTTTGTATTTTGGGATTTATTGTAATTTTTGAATAAAGATAAAAAAAGCCATCAAGGCATAGTTACAGCCACTAAGTAACCTGATGAGTCATGTGGTGGTGAATCTCGATTGGCCTAATAAAGCTAATCGTAATCAATTTGGCCTTAACATTTCATCGGAGTCGGAGTCGTAATTATACAAGTCAGATTTCTGGAGTCTGAATCGGAGTCGGAATGTTAAAATTTTTGGAGTAGGAGTCGGAGTTGGAGTCGGCAAATTTTATCACCGACTCCACAGCCCTGGTTTAAACCTTCAGTCGGGTGCACTAATGCATTTAAAACATTGGCTCGAATGTTCACTCGGAAATGGAGCCTTCTAGATAGCCAGTAACGTTTTTGTGGCGTCTTAGTGTGCTCCCCCCCAAAGGGCAAGAGGGTTCATGATTGTCAAAGAAGTGATGACATGAAGTTTCTGGGGTTCAATTTTGTCTTTTGTATTTAAAAGTATCGATGTAATTTCTGACGGTAGTTTGAACAATAATATTTCTTAAATTATACTAACAGTTACTATGTATGGGCGCTTTTATATTTATCCTGTACAATTTTGTTTCGTACGTTTTGACTTTTTTTTATCTTCGATGTAACTGCCATAAGTGACCTTATTGGTAGCTAGATGTGATAAAATTTTTCCGAAATTTTGAGATTTGTCATTTTTTCCCGTGAATTTGGCCAGAGCAAATTTGTTATTGTTTCGAAGTGAACTGTCGAGAAAATTCGGTAAATTAAATGATAATCAGTAGCAGTACAAATCGTTTCGAATAACCGTTTTCAAAATTTCGAAAGGCTCGGTTTGGAGGCAACGAAGTTGAATCCGAGTTCCATCCATTGAGTTTAGTCGACCGGATAGGTGATCGATCACCAATGATGAGAGAGAGAGAGAGAAGAGAAACCAAATGTACAGGGACTTGGCGCAGGATCGTTTCGGAAGAGAAGAGACAGAAGAGAGAAACCGAATGCGCAGATTGGCGCAGGACAGTTTCGGAAGAGACAGAGAAGAGAAACCAAATGTGCAGGGACTTGGCAGAGGACAGTTTCGATGGTCTACTGGTATTTTTCGGGCAGTAGCTGGTCACGCTGCTCGATGCTTCGCTAAATATGTGTTTTAGCACGCGGTAGACAAGCCACGAGAGCTTGAACGGGTGTCTAAGGCTGTACTGTCCATACAGACAAAGTAGGTTCGTTGCGAAACGGCCTACGGCGAAGTGATCGTTTGATTATTGCCAGTGAGAGAACCTCTCAGCAGGACGTAGGAAGAGCAGCGTTCACCGACAAAAGTTGAGATGAGACAGGCGAGTTTCTTCATCGACTTCTAGAATTGCAAATTCCGTCCAATTCCGGTGCGTGGTCCCGCTTTCAGTATATCTCCCCCCCTGATCCTTTTAGAATTGGACGTCTCTCGTTTTTTTTTCCGCCATTTGGAGAGAGAGCGGAACCAACCTAAAGTGTGCTGACCTGTTGCATGTTGATGCAATTCCTTGCATTCTAGCGAAGTGAGCAGGAGAGCTGCGATTGAAAACTGAAGTCCGTGGTCAACTGCGGATTGTGATCTAAACAACGTCCAGCAATTAATATACTGATTATTATGTAATGAAATTATAAGTGAAAGGGTGCAATTATTGCCCATATTTGTTGTGTATTTCGTGAAATAGTATGTGCGCTCTGGTCAGTATTTTATATAAACATGTTCTTGTTCTTTCTATGTTGTCCTGATAGTAACTGTATAGCTATATAAATAATTGTTTCAGATGTAAAGCGATCTTTGATGAGGAATCGCTGGAATAGATTGTGAACTTGAACTTTGTATAACCAATGTTAAGAACATTGTCCGTTATTTTTTGGTACGTTATAGATTCATTACAGGTTGTCAATTTGATTATTAGTGTGAAATATTATTTTATGCAAATGTGAAAATTATAGTTTGTTTTCGATTTTTACAAAATGATACAAAATATCTGATGTATGGAATTTGTCATTCTAATTAAGTCTTGTCTATCTCTACCTTGACTTTGTTACAGAAAAAAAAATTGCAAAATAAATAACTTTGTTGAATGAATAAATAAATTTGTTATATTAATAAGTTTTCCTAGTGTCAAACTTATTTTCAAGGGGGTGATGCGAGTGTAGTAAGGTCTAATTAAGAATCTAAATAATGTTTGTTTATGTCAAATTACGATAAATTATGTTTGTTTATTTTATAATTGTATTTAATTAAAAATGTTTTGGTTTGTTTATTGAAATAATAGTAAAATTATAATGAATTGCGGTTGGCAATACTCTCTCGGCTGAAACGAGAGAGAAAAATATATACCTAAAAATGGGCAGTCATTCGGAGTGTGGGGGCTGGGTAGGGCGTTTCCTGTGTGTGACAATGTAGTTTTAAAGTAGCAATATTCTTTCGTATTACTCTCCGACTTAAGTATTATAAATTTGTCCACTTCGCATTACCCTGTTTAACTAAATCATTTTCGGCTAAATAAAGTATTAAAAAGTGTAATGAATGTAATTAACCTCTTCCCCCTTCGCATGGTCTAACGGTTTTTCATTGTTGTAACGGCGAGGCTACCATGAATATATACGGTATAGTGAAGAGAGAGTAACGCAAATGATAAATGGTAGAAGTAAAACGGAATAATGAGAATAAAGATAAAGAAACAAGGAAATATAATAATAAATAACAGATTCACGACAAACGTTTTCGATCAATTACCACCCTGCATTTGAACAAGGTAAAACTAATGTGTACATCGGAAAAAATTCATTTCCGACATTTGAATAGTTATCCCTATATAAATAAATTACGATTGTCAAATTCAATAATACCCTCTGATTTTTTAAGTAGCTTATGTAGGGTAGAAAATTAAAATCCTAATATTAGGTAATATTATCTTTAGCGGTTGTGATCCCACCGTAAAAATAATTACGTTAATTTATGACCTTGATCAATTGCATAAAGTGTTTTTGTCACATTTATCCCTTCAAAGGAGTATCTTAACCTTCTTTAGGCACCATTTTATTGAAAAGGTTGCCACGACCAAAATGATAGGAGAGCATGAGTATAGTTCTGGAATTTACCAACTAACGAATAGAGCCCGCACAAGTGTATATTATGACCACATAAGGTTGGTTGATGTTCCTTACTCATCAGATTAGGAGGATTTTGACCTATATGATTGGGCAAGATTTAAGATTATATAAATTTGAAGAAAATTATGGTTACACTCTCACTATGCATTTCTCTTTATGCCTATCTTTCTTTCCCTTCATTGAGTAGTATATAAGAGTTATCCCTTTGAAAATGTCAGCTTTCTGTGAATTAAAGAGGTTATTACGCCATAATTCATGATAAGAAAATGGTTTTAGCTTAAATGTGTTTACAACATATTTTCGTCTTGAATGACTAAACTCTCGGTATTTATTGTTATCAGATTAAGGATTCTAAATATAACACATCTTAGTATCGAAAAACATTATGCAATGTTCTATCATAGAAAAACATTTAGTATAAAAACAATCGGTATAAAATGATGCGCTGAACGTTTAGTATACACTTACTCGAAACAATGTGGCAAGCATGCATTTGTCGAAAGCAATAAAATTATAGTTACCCGTAAAACATGCGCTAACCCACATAATAGGAGGAAAAATTGATATGGAAAAGCCAATGTATATTCAATTAATAATTATCTTCCAATTTAATTAATAATGCAAAAGTGAAAATTAAACTTTTTCTAAAACCCTTTAAAGATCTATGAAAAATTTAACGCCCGGAAAACACACCATCTAAACTATTGATTATTCTATTTTTGACGGGTTCTTATTGCAAAGGACCCTTAAAAAGGACATTGCATTATGGATAACCATATTGATCTAAAACTTGGTGTAGTAATGCCTAGTTAAGAATATTAATTTTTGTTTAATTAAGATTATAATGTTTAATATAAATTGTTTACTAATAATTGTGAAATTACGATAAAGTATGTTTGTTAGATTGTAATTGTTTAAAATTAGAAGAGTTGGCAATCCTGAACAGAGGCCCAGAGAGCGGACTACCCCAAAAAGAGAAGTCATTCGGGCAGGGCCGTAGGGTAAGGTGTGGCCATGGAACCTAAAATTAAATTGTTTGTTTTGTGCCCCTCTCCGACCTAAATTATTATAATGAAAATCTCCCACTCGCGTCCTCCGTTTAACTAAACCATTTCGGATTAAATAAAGTGTTACAAGCGTTAAAAAGAGTGTTAATGAACCCCCTTCCCCCTTGCATTAGGCTAACGGTTTCTGCTAGCTCGGCTACCTACCACGCGTTATAAAGTATTGTAGAAACGAATAGAGAGAGTGTAAAGAGAAATGCAATATAGAGCAGAAAGTAGAGTAAATAATGAAGTATAATAAATAATAAACGTATTCACGACATTTTTGGTGGCAGCTAACCTTATTAAATTGTTATCAATTTAATAATAGAACCCATGCACTCCGTTCTTAAAATAGGCTTATGCAATATTTTTTCGTGTCTGATAATAGGAATTCAAAATTTGTGCGTGTTCTTTCGACTAATCACGATCGTTTTCACGTTCTCCGTAAAGAAAATTAGTAGATATTCTGTTTCGCTACCCGTTTTAGAGTATTTATCAAATTAAGCAAAAATTCATTGTAAATGTAAATTCAAAATGGCGCCCATTATTTTCCAAATTATTCTGAGTCGCGTCGCTTCAAAAATTTCGCGCGTCAAAATTTGTTGTTTGAGAGAGTCTAGAGACTCAAACTTCTTTTAGTCGTTGCAATCGGTTTTCAGTTGGAGTCAAAACATTTGAGTCTGACATTAAATTTCAGAGTCGTTTGTTTCCTATTTCGTTAGCTTTCGTTCGGCCCGTCGGAGAGATATTTCAAATTGTTCGTTGCTGCCGATGACTCATTCTTTTCACTTTATTTCGTTCACTTTTTCTCCTGTCCTCAAACCTACCTACGTTTGTGTCTTTTTTGTGTTTAAACTTTTGGAATTAGTAATAATTGTGGTGATAATATAATAATAACGATTAATATAAAAAATGAGATGAGATGAGACAGAGAAGAGAAACTGAAAGGTGCAGAGATTTGGCACAAGAAAGTTTCGATCGAAGATGGTCTACTGGTATTTTTCGGGCAGTAGCTGGTCACGCTGCTCGAATGCTTCGCTAAATATGTGTTTTAGCACGCGGTAGGCAAGCCACGAGAGCTTGAACGGGTATCTAAGACTGTACTGTCCATACAGACATACAGTAGGTTCGTTGTGAAACGGCCTACGGCGGAGTGATCGGTTGATTGTTGCCAGTGGAAGAGTCTTTCAGCTGGACGTAGGAAGAGCAGCGTTCACCGACAAAAGTTGAGGAGACAGGCGAGTTGATTCGTAGACTTTTAGAATTGCAAATTCCGTCCAATTCCGGCGCGTGGTCCCGCTTTCAGTATATCTCCCCCCCCGATCCTTTTAGAATTGGACGTCTCTCGTTTTTTTTCTCGCCATTTGGAGAGAGAGCGGAACCATTACACCGTGCTGACCTGTTGCGTGTTGATTGATGCAATCCCTTGCATTCTAACGAAGTGAGCAGGAGAGCTGCGATTGAAACTTGAAGTCCGTTGTCTGCGTGCGGATTGTGATCTAAACATCGTCCAGCAAAGTAATGTACTGATTATTATGTAATGAAATTATAAGTGAAAGGGTGCGATTATTGCCCATAATTGTTGTGTTTTTCGTGTAATAGTATGTGCGCTCTTGGTCAGTATTTTATGTAAACTTTTTCTTATTTTTTTTTTCTATGTTGCCCTGATAGTAACTATAACTATGCAAATAATTGTTTCAAATGTAGAGCGATTTTGATGAGGAATCGCTGGAATAGATTGTGAACTTGGAATTTGTGTAGCCACTGTAAGAAAATTTTCCGTTATTTTTTTTGACACGTTATAGATTAGTTACAAGTTGTAATTTGATTATTAGTGTGAAATGTTATTTTATGCAAATGTGAAAATTATAGTTGTTTTCGATTTTTATAATATGATACAAAATATGTGTGTGGAATTTGTCATTCTAATTATTTCTTGTCTATCTCAACTTTGAATTTGTTGAAGAAAAAAAAATTGCAAAATAAATAACGAATAAATTATTAAATCTGTTAAACGATATTAATAAGTTTTCCTAGTGAAAAACTAATTTTCAAGGCGTAGTTCGAAGTTGTGTCCCCTTTCAGGACTTCGTCTTTGAAATCGCACGGTTAATTCCCGAGCGGGGACGAAATTCCGATAGGATGCGTATAGCTCTCGCTATTCGGTGCTCAGTTCCTCCTAGTAGATTAGTATTGGTAGGATTCGAGGAAAAGGTTAAAACATGGAAGGAGTTTTTGGATGTTTGTTCTAATCTTTATTGTCAAAATAGAAGAGATGAAATAACGAACAGATTGATGAACATAGAAAGGGAGTGTAGAAGACCCGATGAGTCATTTACCTCTTTTGCTTATAGAATACAGAGAGAGGTTGAAGACTAAAAAGGGACGCAGGAGATATGGTGCAAAATATAGACGTCCCATTTGTTTTAAATAAAGTTATTCTAAATTCAATACCTCGAAAGCTCTGGAATAAATACGGAGACCAAAACGAGGAGATACACAAAAAGATCAAACGCATTAGGTGCGATGATCGAATTGTCTCTGAGCCAGTCACCCTCTTTAACCCTGTAAATTATCCAAATCCAAACCTGGGATCTATATCACCCTCAGATCCTTCATGTTATCAAAATCAACATCATTTGTTAAATCAACCTACCTATTCTCCTTACCCAAGCGTGTCTCATTATGTGGGACAAAATCCATACTTACCAAACGTCCCTTTAAATATTCTTCCCAGGCCGATACATTATAATAGTGCGCCACCTTATGACCTATCAACCCATCCTTGTCCTTCTATGCAAGCTGACGCAGCAAGCGTGAATGCAGTGCAAGCGCCAATGCAAGCCTATAAACCAAAATGCTATGTATGTGAAAGTGCCGGGCACAAGGTCAAATTCTGTCCGATGATTGACAGGGTGAAAGCATTCGAGTTAGACAAGAATAAAATGCGAGAATACATAAGAGAAGGAGAGCGAAGATACGCGCCTCCGTCACGGTACAATGGATACGGGAACCGCGATGAAGATCATGAGGACCGACGACGGTACTCATCCCCGTATAGGCCAAATGAAGACCGCAGAAGAGAAGAGAGTAGACCGCCGAGAGAATGGAGAGATACCCCGAGAAATTCGGATCATTATTATTACGACCAACCGCGGAGCGACCATTCTGAAAATCGAGGATGGCGAGAAACAGTAAGAAGAAATTACTCCAAGGGCGGGACAATTTTTCTGAAAATCGAAGTTGGAGAAAAGGAAATTTCTCTCACTACAGGGAGGTCCGAAACGAGAGAACACCATCCCCCTATGAACCGCGGCAAGGAGAAGAGACGACTACTTTCGCTGTCGGGGAAACCACGTCGAAAGATCACCGTCCCCGTATGAACGTAAACAGGAATACCAACGTTACGACACCAGAAACCGATCACCTTCACCTTACCCAAATCAGCGAAGTTATTCCCCCCGGGACAACCCCGAGGAAGGAAACCGAAAGGCGGAAGACAGAGGAAGGTCACGGACGAGGAATTGGGAAGGTCGCCGTAACAACTCCACCTGGTCCAAACGGACGGAATCCCCACAAAATAGAGATAAATCACCACGAAGAGTTTCTTTTAAAGAAAATGGAGAAGAGAAAACCAAACAATGACAAGAGGACTTCAATAGCAAAAATAATCCCATGGCGAGAGAAGAAGAACGAAGAGAAGTAAATAAAATGAATAAGGAAATACAGAGTGCAAGTGAGATAAATTTATATAGCTCAAGTATAAATGAAAGCGAAAGTGAAGGCAAGGCAAGAGAATGCCGCGCGACCTTCAGCTCGGAGTCTGACAGCTCGACCTTGAAGCTAGACTCTGAGGTCGATCAACGAACGAATGAAAGAGCTCTTAGAATTGTATCGAGAAAAGAAACTAATGCAAGGTGTGTGATTCTATATTAAGAAATGCATGTTTGAATGAATCGAGTGAAAGGGAAATAAACGAAGATATAAACAAAGAGCAAAAGGAACGAAATTGTGTAAATAATATTCGTAAATTAAACATGGAGGAAAATGAATTTAAAGAGAAAAGTGGTATAAATAATTTTTATAAATTAAGCGGGTGTGAGAATAAACTCGAAAATGATTCAGTACGTGTGAACGAAAGTATGAATAAAAGTATGGAAATTGCACTACCGGAAACCTCTCGTGTGAATGGCGTATACGACATAAGTACATGGGAAATAAATGACAAATCAAATGACGCTTCAACTGCCAGTGGGAACGGAAACGAAAATGAAATCTCAGGGAATACAAAAATCGGAAATGACGTTGTATGCGAAAAATAAAACATGGGAAAGCAGTCATAATAAAATAAATAAAATTGAGAAATTAAAATCAAGGGTTAACCCAGGTGGTTTTCTATTTCTTTTTCAGTTTTTTATTTCTTGTATGAAACACGTTTATCTTTCCGTTTGTAATTGGGTGAACCATTTTAAAGCGCCCCCTGATGTGGGAATAACCCAAACGAGGGAAATAAATAAGCAAGAAACATGTAGTATGGGGACAAAACAGGAACAGGAACAACCCCTCCTCGAAATAAACGCTGATTACTTGATTGAAGAGCGACTTTCACCCCCAAGTGACACGCTTTACGAGTGTTTCACTACCCGGTCATTCAGATTACTGTACAAGAGAAGAAACCCCTTGCCCTGATTGACACAGGGGCTGATGTATGTTTAATTAAGCGAAAGCCCATAGACTCGCTGGGATTAAGACCCCTGGTGAAAGACATAGGGAAGAAATGTAAAGCCATCAATGATGCAAAATTGAATACGCAAGGGACCATAAACGTGACAATAATAATCGAGGGCACGACATATGAAATTAGTGCTTTAGTAATTGAAGATTTACCCACGGGATTGAGTTTGATTGTTGGAGCAGATTTCATCAAAGATAATCGCATGAAGATCGAAGGAGGAAGAAGAGGTTTCAGGATTTATGTGAACGGAGTTCAAGTTCCGGTAATATCTAAAATCGAAATAGACATGGAGGACTTACCGTCCCTCGGAATTAACTTAGTGAACATACCTCTCACATTAAAAACCGGATCAACCTCCATAGCCCCTTCTGCAGAAGCCTTTTTAGAATTGAGATCAGAAATTCCTTTAAAAGAACGAACCACATTGATGATAGAAGCTGACATCTCCAGTAAATTTACATGTTGAGCCCCAACTGGCATGTGTAAACAGTGACGTGCACAGACTTTCAGAAGGGCAGGGGCTCAGTTGAAAAAAGGGCACTCCCCTAACATTTTTAAAAATGAAATCCGCAATGCCATATAGGCTATATATATGTACACACACACAAAGAAAATTAAGCTTTTGTTAACCAAATTCACAATATTTAATAGCATGCAATTTCTAAATAGTTACTTTACTTATAACTTTTATAAGTATCAATCAGCAGGATAAAGGGCAGAAGGATCTACCGTAATTGTCGTCCTTGCGGAAAATTGCATCGTTTTATAATAAATAATCTAGGTATTTTTATTCACTTTTAATGAAAATTGTATTGTTTTTAAAAATCAATTTCATATTAAAAATGAAAAGGTTATGATATGTTGTTTAATAAATCATTTATTAATTTAATGAAATTCATGCCAGTACTAAAACCCAAAATCCATCGTTTGACACACTGGTGTACTGATGGGCCTAGCCTAGTAGGCCTAAGACTAAGTGGGGGACGTGGACGTTTTTACCAACTTTACGAGTAATGTCATACAATATTTTTTGGAGTAATGTCACACTGCTTTGGATTCCAACTTACCATAATTATCAGTGAGAAATCACTAGTTAGCTTAGGTTAACGTAAAATAAACAAACAGTAAACAATACACCCACATACCCGAGAGACGCAATCAACAGTGAACAGCTGCAGTCAGTGTTACCACTAGGGACGCCCTCCTGATTGACAAAATAATAGTAACGGTATGTTAAGTTTATTATTCTAATAAAAAAAATCATAGATCAAAGTAATTCCAGTTTTGAAAATCTGTTGAAGTAGCAGTAACTAAATAAAAATATAACTAATTAATTCAAATTTATGTCGAATCAATATATTTATGAATTTTGACTAAAAGGGCACTTTTGATATGAAGAAGAAAAAGGGCAGGGGCTCAAGCACCCCCCCCCTGTGCACGTGCCTGTGTGTAAACGAAGACGGAAGCATTTATGTGTTAGTGCACAATAAATTGGCGAACGACAGAATTAAGATAAGAAGCGAGAAACAACATGATTGGGGGAATTTTGAAGTATTGCCACTGTGATAGCGACCAAGAAGGAAACCAGCAAGGCCAGTGCCTGCATAGTGCGATCCACACCATCAACCAGACCACAGACAATGAGGTCCCCATCATTCTAATTGGAGAGGAAGAAATAAATCAGGAATTGAATCAGAAAAGAGATATGTTCATGGACAAAATTTCAGAGGAAATATCTGAACGGGAAATGATGGGAGATTTCACCCAACCTGAAAAATCGCTCAAAGAAAAACGAGGAATGATTGAAGATTTTGTTCGACAAACGAATTTAGAACCGGAAGAAAAGAGTAGATTAATGGATGTATTGGATGATTATCTGGATGTGGTGTTCGTGGAAGGAGATAAATTAGGACTTCTGAAAGACTACGAACTCTCCTTGGAGCTCGAGCCCAGACACAGTCCTGTGTATACCCCCCAACACCGTTTACCTTTTAAATACCATGAAGAAGTATCCCGACAAGTGGCGGAACTGGAAAAACGCGGTCTAGTGGAACGCCGAAACACTGATTTCAACAGCCCGTTGCTGTTAGTGAAGCAAAAAGATAAGAATAGACTAGTAGTGGACTACAGAAATTTGAATAAGGTACTAAAAACATCTCGTTTCAAACTACCGGACATAGATTCCATATTCCGGAGTTTAGGAGGAAACCAATGGTTCACGACCATCGATTTAGCCCAAGGATACCATCAAATAGCCTTGGATGAGAGATCACAGGATTTAACAGCGTTCTCCTCAAATAACGCCAGTTTCGTGTACAAAGTTTTACCTTTCGGCCTAAAAATGGCTCCTAATGTGTTTAGTTCCATTATGAGTAATTTACTTCATGATTTAATAGGAAAACAAGTATATGTGTTCATTGATGATATACTGATCGTAGGCAGAACAAAGGAAGAACATGAAGCCAACCTAAGAATCGTTTTACAAAGATTGACAGAAAGTAACTTGAAATTTAAATGAGTAGTAATGCCTAGTTAAGAAGATTAATAATGATATTTCTTAAAGATTATAATGTTTTTTTATAAATGTTCAAATTACGATAAATTATTGTTTGTTTGGATTGAAATTGTATTTAATGAGAATGTTTTGGGTTGTTTATTGAAATTATAATGATTTGTAATAAATTTAATAAAGGGCACCGAGAGAAATGGCTGAGTATTTCGAATTAAACTTTTAATATAGTTTTTATATAGTCGTTTTGGAAAAGATAAATTTAAGATGTCTGTTGTAACTTCTCAGAGATTTGTAACGGGTTTTATATATGTGTGGGTGTTTCGGTTGGGTATGGGGAATTGGGGGAAGAAGTGGGGGAAAACCCTCTACAAGGGTACCATAAGATCCTACATACGGGGAGTTGAATTCTAGAGGCTGTTCAGGCAGGATCACAGGTTGTTGGGGCTCTCAAAATTTTGTAAGTATAGCTTGTCAGTTTAATGTAAATCGAAAATTACCAAATTCTCTCTCTCGGTGCTGTTTTATGTATTAACTTTCGACCTCGCCCTAACCGCCTGTAAATGTAAATTAATTTAGTATTTAAATAAAAACTAAAATAAGCCTACCGGTGCGTTCTTTCGAAAATCCTTAAGGTTGTGTCGGTGTTAAATTCGACTGTTATAGCTGGACAGATACTTCATTACCTGTTGTATCCCTCATATATCGGCTAAATAGGCCCTTTAATAATCAAAACACTACACAAACTTTGGCGATATGCATTCGCCGTTCCATGTTTGTCTCCAACGCAAACACCACACATCCGTCCCAAGGGACTTTGGCTCTGAGAATCGCACACTCTCTTGTTCTCATGATGACTCGTCTATGACGGATGTAAGAATGGATTCCTTCGTATATAAGGAGGGGTCCAGCCATTGAAAGAGACTCAAGATTTAGACTTCAAGATACGAGATTCAGATCTTGGTCTCCGCGGGTGACAGGTTGCGAGTCGCTTCGTATGCTTTAGTTTAGTTTACGACACGATTTAGAACGTCCTGAAAGGCTTAGAAGGACTAGTTTAATTATTATAGCGCGGTGGCGAGGGAGCGCGACACCCCGCATGTCATTGATTTGTTTTACGACGGTACCTAGAACGGGCATGAGGGAAGTGTTTCAAGAAGATGGGCCCTCGGGATTTTTCCTAAAGTAACGTAATTATATACCCCGGGTGAAGGATGAATTTCACTTCAATTAGGAATAAGCTTTTATCGGAATATTGGGATTGAGGATCTGACTGAAGGAAACGCCAGCAGACTTAATTCATTTATTTCTTAGTGACCTTAATTGTCACTCGTAGACTTAAGAATAATTTAGATATAACCCGGTGAACTTACCTTACAATCTGACCTTGTGAACCTAAGAGCTAATCCAGTTATCATAAACTTTCGCCTGTAAGCCGCTTATTTGAATTTAATTAAAGTACCTGAAGATAAAGTCGACTCTCAGTTAATCCCATCATAATTAATCCATACTCGACGAGTGAGAAAAAGGGCTGAGGAAGCTCCCGGATTCCGTAAGTGACCGACGAAAGGTCAGCGAACTCTGTAGGTCCCCGTTGGGATCGCAGAAAGGAGTACTCTGTTGTATGCTCGAGGGTTAAAACTCACCGGGTAACCAAAAAAACCCCTCGGCATATAATAGATTGGTATCAGGTGTGCGGTGTAGGTAAGTATTTCCTACACCTCTTTTTCCTACACTCGTCAAGGCATCTGAATTCGACGACAGCGTGTATGCGGAAGCACAAGGTCGAGAGCAGCTATTCAGGCGCGATTGGAAGCGGCAACGAGACTTCAAGCAACAGGCAAGGACGAGAAAATAAATCTTTCAAACGAAGAAGAAAAAACAGAGGTAAGCAAACCTGCTTGTATTGCAACCAATTTTAGGGGACAGGAAGACAATTTTCCTGTAGCAGGCAGCACACCTAAAGTACACCCTTCGGGAGTACAATTTTTCCCACCAAATTTTGACATTAATAGAATCCCTCACATTCCCTCCTGGACTCTTCTTGAGAAAATTAAAGGCGAACTTAAAAAGGGAAACAGCCCTTTATTAGCAAATTTGGGCGACGACTTCTTAAAATTTTGGCCTTTCTCGTTAGATAGTGTAGAAATGTAGAAATGTCTCTTAGTCAGGATAGTAGGCAGGCTAGCTTAAGCCGAGAAACGGCTGGTAGGCGTAGCCCGTCATCCCCAAATTCTCCCAGCTACTCCCGCTCTTCCCAAAGAATGCCGGCCACTAGATCATTCCAAATATCCTCTTATACAGAGGAGAACGATTTTTCTCCCGATGAAGAGAAAAAACTGCGACACGCGGCTGAGATCTGTCCCATATTTTGTGGGATGTATGCCGAATATTTAATTGCTGCCGCTCAAGGAGTGGTACGAAGTTACGTGTCCTTTCAGGATTTCGTCTTCGAAATCGCACGGTTAATTCCCGAACGGGGACGAAATTCCGATAAGATGCGTATAGCACTCGCTATAAGATGTTCAGTTCCCCCTAGTAGATTAGTGCTGGTCGGATTCGAAGAAAAAGTCAAAACATGGAAGGAGTTTTTGGACATTTGTTCTGACCTTTATTGTCAAAATAGGAGAGACGAAATCACAAATAGATTAATGAATATAGAAAGAGAATGTAGACGACCGGACGAGCCATTCACTTCATTTGCTTATAGAATACAGAGAGAGGTCGAAGGGCTGAAAAGAGACGCAGGAGATATGGTGCAAAATAATATAGACGTTCCGTTTGTTTTAAATAAGGTAATTCTAAATTCAATACCTCGTAAGCTCTGGAATAAATACGGAGACCAAACCGAGGAAATGCACAAAAAGATCAAACGCATTAGGTGCGATGATCGAATTGTTTCCGAACCAATCACCCTTTTTAATCCCATAAGATATCCAAATAAAAATTTGGGGTCTATCTATGGCGTCCGGAAAATTCGGTACGGGACAATTCGGTACGGGACAATTCGGTACTAGGACAATTCGGTACTAGGACAATTCGGTAGTAGGACAATTCGGTACCGGTATAAATTTAAAATATTACATTGGCGAATTTGCCTTGTGCGACTAATTTCCCTTTGTATTTTTCAACAACTACATAGAGTAGGTTAGGTTAGGTTAGGACAGGGACATCTCGGACAATCAACAGTTTGGAAGCATTTCATGGAACATTAAATAAGGCAGTCCCAGGTAATCAGCCAAATATTTGGGCGCTGATTGATACTCTTAAACAAGAAGAAATGCTGGCAAAAAGTAAACTTCATAAAGTACGTCAGGGAGAAAAAGTCCTCCAAAAGAAAAAGTATCGTGATAGTAACAAACGTATCCTAACGTTAATAAATAATTATGATTCAGAGAATAAAATTGACTTTTTAAAAGGGATAGCATATAATATAAAGTTTTAAGATGCATTAGTATAAAATAGCTAAATCGTTTTAATTTCACTTTTAATCAATAAATATATGCACACAATTATTTTAATAAAATATATCTTATTTGTTTTTTATTTCAATTTATTTACATTTTAATTTATACCCGTACCGAATTGTCCTACTACCGAATTGTCCTAGTACCGAATTGTCCTAGTACCGAATTGTCCTAGTACCGAATTGTCCCGTACCGAACTGTCCTACCGCCTCATCTATACCAGCCCCGGACTCCTCATATTATCAAAATCAAAATTGTGTACCCAATCAATCTACCTACTCCCCGTATTTGAACGCGTCCCCTTATTTAGGACAAAACCCTTATTCACAAAACGTCCCCCTAAATGTTCCTCAAAATCCAATACATTATAGTAGTGCACCACCATACGATTTACCAACCCATCCTTGCCCCTCTATGCAAACTGAGGTACCAAGTGTGAATGTAGTGCAAGCGCAAACGCAAGCATATAAACCAAGGTGCTATATATGCGAGAGTACAGGACATAAGGTCAAGTTCTGTCCGATGATTGAAAGAGTGAAAGTATTCGATAGACAAAAATAAAACGCGAGAGTATATAAGAGAAAGGGAGCAAAGGCACGCGTCTCCGTCACGGTACAATGAATATGGAAACCGCGATGAAGATCATGAGGACCGACGACGGTACTCGTCACCGTTTCGGAGAAACGAAAATCGAGTGGAGAGAAACACCAAAAACCTCGGATCGTTATTATTATGACCAACCACGGAACGACCATTCTGAAAATCGAGGATGGCGAGAAACAGTAAGAAGTAATTACCCCCAACGACGGAATGATTTTCCTGAAATTCGAAGTTGGAGAAAAGAAAATTTTTCTCATTACAGGGAGGACCGAAACGAGAGATCATCCCCTTATGAACCGCGACGAGAGAAAAGAGACGACTACTCTCGTTATCGGGGAAACCACGCCGAGAGATCACCGTCACCGTATGAACGTAGACAGGAGTACGAACGTTACGACCCAAGAAATCGATCCCCTTCGCCATACTCAAATCAGAGAAGTTATTCCCCTCGAGACCACCTCCGAGGGAGGAAACCGAAAGCCGGAAGACAGAGGAAGGTCTCCGACGAGGATTTGGGAAGGTCGCCGTAACAACTCACCCTGGTCAAAACGGACAGAGTCCCCGCAAAATAGAGATAAATCACCTCGAAGAGTCTCTTTCAAAGAAAATGGAGACTCAGAAAATCAAACAAAGACTGGATGTCTCCAATAGAAAGTAATCCCATTACAGAAGAGAAAGAATGGAATGAAGTAGCTAAACCAGAACGAATAAAAGAAGAAATAATTGAACCAGAGCGAATGAAGGAGAAAAAACAACACGAAAATGAGAAGTTTATATAACCCAAGTATGAATAAAAGCGAAAGTGAAAACAAAGCGAGAGGATGCCGCGCGACCTTGAGCTCAGAGTTTGGCCGTCCGACCTTGAGATTAGACTGAGGCTGATCAACAAATGGATGAAAGAGCTCTTAGAATTGTATCGAGAGAAGAAGTTAATGAAGGGGGTGATTCCATATTAAGAAATGAATGTTTGGATAAATCGAGTGAAAAGGAAATAGATGAAAATATAAATGAAAATCAAAACGAACGAAATTGTGTGAATGAGATTTGGAAAGCAAATACGAAGGAAAATGAATATAAAGAGAGAAGTTGTATAAATGATTTTTATAAATTAAGCGCGTGTGAAAATGAATTCGAAAAGGATTTAGTGTTAGTATGTGTGAACGAAAGTATGAATAAAAGTATGGGAATTGTACTACCGAAAAACCTTAGTGTGAATGGTATATACGACATGAGTACATGGGAAACGAATAATAAATCAAATGACGCTTCAACTGTTAGTGAGAGCGGAAAAAAGAATGAAACCTCAGGGAATGCGCAAAATCAGAAATGAAATTGTATGTGAAAGATATAACGTGGGAAAGCCAAGTAATAATAAAATAAACCGAATTGAAAAATTAAAATCAAAGGTAAATTTGTGTAGTTTTCTTTTTCAGTTTTTTATTTCTTGCATTAAACGCGTGTATCTTTCCATGTGTAATTGGGCAAACCATTCTAAAATGTCCCCAGATATGGGAAAAACCAAACAAGAGAAATAAGCAGGGAAGAAACCTGTAGTAAGGAGGCAAAACGTAAACCAGGACATCCCCTCCTTGAAATAAATGCTGATTACTTGATTGAGGAGCAACTTTCACCTCGAGTGACACGCTATTCGCGAGTGTTTCACTACCCGGTTATTCAGATCACCCTACGGGAGAAGAAACCCCTCGCTCTGATTGACACAGGGGCCGATATATGCCTGGTTAAGCGAAAGCTTATAGACTCACTGGGATTAAGACCCCTGGTGAAGGAAACAGGGAAGAAGTGTAAGGCCATGAATGACGAAAAATTGAATACGCAAGGAACAATAAACATGGCTATAAACATCGAAGGCGCGACGTACGAAATTAGTGCTTTAGTAATTGAAGATTTACCCACGGGATTAAGTCTGATTATTGGAGCGGATTTCATTAAAGATAACCACATAAAGATCGAAGGAGAAAGAAGAGGTTTCTGGATTCATATAAACGGAGTTCAAATTCCGGTAGTATCTAATATCAAAATAGATATGGAAGACCTACCGTCCCTCGGAATTAATTCAGTAAACATACCTCTCACATTAAAGAACGGATCAACCTCCATAGCCCCTTCTGCAGAAACCTTTTTAGAATTGAGATCAGAAATTCCTTTAAAAGAACGGACCACACTGATGATAGAAACTAAGACATTTCCAGTAAATTTGCATGTCGAGCCCCAGCTGGCGTGTGTAAATGAAGACGGAAGCATTTATGTGCTGGTGCATAATAAATCAGCAAACAACAAAATTAAGATAAGAAGCGAGACGCTGAAAATGATCGGAGGAATTTTGAAGTACTGCCATTGTGATAGTGACCAAGAAGGCACCCAGCAAGGCCAGTGCCTTTATAGTGCAATAGACACCCTTAACCAGACCAGAGAAGATGAGACCTCCAACGATCTAATTGGAGTTGAGGAGATAAACCAGGAATTGAATCAGGAAAGGAATATGTTCATGGACGAAATGTCAAGAGGAAATTTCGGAACGAGAAATGATGGGTGATTTCACACAACCCGAAAGAACACTCGAAGAAAAACGAGGAATGATCAAAGATTTTGTTCGACAGACGAATTTAGAACCGGAAGAAAAAAGTAGATTAATGGATATATTTGACGATTATCTGGATGTAGTGTTCGTGGAAGGGGATAAACTAGGACTTTTAAAAGACTATGAACTCTCCTTGGAGCTCGAACCCAGACACGGTCCTGTTTATACCCCCCAATATCGTCTACCTTTTAAATACCATGAAGAAGTGTCCCGACAAGTAGCAGAACTGGAAAAACGCGGTCTAGTGGAACGCCGAAACCGTGATTTTAACAGCCCTCTGCTGTTAGTGAAGCACAAGGATAAAAATCGATTGGTGGTAGACTATAGAAACTTGAATAAAGTACTGAAGACATCACGTTTTAAATTACTGGATATAGATTCTATATTCCGGAGTTTAGGAGGAAACCGATGGTTCACAACCATCGACTTAGCTCAAGGATATCATCAAATAACCTTAGATGAGAAATCACAGGATTTAACAGCGTTCTCCTCAAATAATGCAAGTTTCGTGTATAAAGTTTTGCCTTTTGGCCTAAAAATGGCTCCTAATGTGTTTAGTTCCATTATGAGTAATTTACTTCATGACTTAATCGGAAAACAAGTATACGTATTCATCGATGATATACTGATTGTAGGCAGGACAAAGGACGAACATGAAGCCAACCTAAGGACCTTCTTACACAGGTTGAGAGAATAATTTGAAATTTAAATTAAGTCACAGTTCTTCCAGGAAAAGGTCACCTTCTTGCGGCATGATATCACACGAAGTGGTATGTCTCCGAGCCTGGACAAAGTGGAGGCCATAGAGAAATTGCGACCCCCAAAAACAGTAAAAGAAGTACAATCGCTGTTGGGATTAGTGAATTACTATCGACGATATATCCCAAATGCGGCCGAATTACTGGGCTCTATACATGCGTTGACGCGGAAGAAAGAGAAATTCAAATGGACCAAAGAGCGAGACGAAGCTTTACAGAAAGTGAAAACGATCATTGCAGTAGAGACACTGCTGCAACATTCTAAACCGGAAGAGCCTTTTTTCCTATACACGGACGCATCTGTAAAAGCTAGCGGAGCAGTATTAATGCAAGAGAATGAAGAGGGTGAGTTAGTCCCGTTGGAATATTATAGTAAGGGTTTTAATGACACCCAAAAGAGATACTCGGTTATCGAAAAAGAGGGTTTGAGTATCATCTTGGCTCTGAACCATTTCCGTGCTCTGGTATTGGGGTCAAAGATTATTCTAAGAACCGACCACCGTCCTCTGGTTAGTTTAATAATAAACCAGTCATCAAAAAGACTAACCAAATGGTTTATCACCTTATTAGAATTCGATCTTAAAATGGAATATGTTAAGGGAGAAAGGAATTTCGCCACCGACTTAATGAGTCGATGTGTACCAAGTACAAGTGAGGAAAAATAAAAATGGGAGGACGAAAATCATATTATAAAATGTAATCACCCAAGTTAGCAATCAGCCTTGGATAAGGAAGAAATACCCTAAACAGGTATGTTGGTCGAAAAATTGTTGCAAGACGAAGGAATTCCTGAAATATCATTGGATGAAATACGTAGAGCTCAAAGTTCAGACCCTTGGTGCCGAGAACTGATGCAAGGAGAGACAGATTCAGAATAAAGAACGGACTACCTTACCCCGTCCGATCACTCGGAAGTCAAGAATCCCACCGGATTTACCTCCCGGATAAAAATCTGCAAAAGAAAGCTCTTATACAATTTCACAATTCCATCGATAAGGGACACCTAGCTGAGTCCAAGACCTATCAGGAAATGTCCAGTATATGACTGGCCCAATATGACGGGATCTATAAGACAATACATCAAAATGTGTGAAACCTGTAATAAATATAAGAACATCAACCCTCGGAAAGCACCCCTAGGAAAAACTCCCTCAGGTAAAGAACCACTGGAGTGGGTTTTTTCAGACTTAGTAGGCCCTTTCCCGCGGTCGCGAGAACACTCCGCATATGTTTTAGTGTTAATAGACGGATTCACGAAATTCGTAGAAATGTACCCTTTTAAAGACAAAACATCCGGAAAGTCAGGGTCAGGTCGAGAGGTATAACTATTCTTTAAAAAACAACCTTCGAACCCTAATCCGGGATAAAAATGTCAATTGCTGGGACGAGTATTTACCCCTCGTAAAAAATATCCACAACAACACTGTCCATAATTCAACGAACGAGAGACCGTTCTTCTTGATGTACGGTCGAAATAACGCCCTTCCAACGGAAATCGGCGAAGTGGACGCCGCTCCCGTTGACTTGTAAGAATACAAGTGGCGACACGAACACGTGAGAAAAACGTATGAGACAGTAAGAAACTACTCAGAGGAACAACGAAGAAAAATGATAGAGAGAACGGAAGGAAGAAAAATTCGTGCTACAGAAATAGGTGACAGAGTCTATATCAAGAAAACGCCGACCCCGGGTACCCCCCGAGCGTTGCAGACTCCATTCGAAGGACCATGTCAGGTATTAGAAAAATTGAATGATTATACATTTTTAGTCAGAGACCCAACGACGACACGAAGTAAACGAGTACATACAAATAACATAAAGACCGAGGAAACCTACGGCCGACATAAAATAACTTTGGATGATGTAGAGACCCTGAGCGATCAACCCGAAGAAAGAGTAAATATAATACAGAGAGAAGATGAAGAAAGGAAATCAAAGGAATTGAGCGACGAACCTGCGAAGTGTCGAAACCGAAATAATGAACTAAGGTGTCAGTGGTGGCACACAAAACCTCCAGACTGAGCCTATAAATAAATGACTTGTAAATATACATAATTGTTATTGCGCTTCGGCATGAAAAGAAATAAATCGCTTAACAAAAATATGAAATTTACAAAGTAAAACAATCATTTACTGTTATTGCGCTTGACTTTAAAGAAATAAATTGGATAAAATAGGAGTTAAATGAGAGTATTTGAAATAACAAAATAAGCACTAAGGAGAGAAATAAAAACACACATGCACTTAAAGTAAGATGATTAATGATTTAACTCGCAGAGAGAAATGAAACTGAATTTCGTCTATATTTATTCATAAGATGGCGATAGGTATTTTCAGAATATAGGCTTTTAGAATGTAGGCCGGCAAATGGGCACCTTCTGAATGTAGGCTTGTAAAATATAGGCATTCGCAAAAGTGTAGGTAGAATAGTAATCCAATCAGTGAAATTCGCAGACGAGTTTCGTGTTAAAAAAAAACATCGAATCCTATTTAACACGAGACCGCGATAATAAATTATGACGAGAAACAGGATGCGAAGGAAAGAAGCGTGAAGTTATCGGCAGATGATCCAACGTCACGAGTAAAGTTATTTTCAGTTTCATATTTATTTATGTGTATTTATTCTATTTTAGATCTTAGTCAAAGGACGGAGGATTGTTCAATCAGTTCGTTTTGAAATGTGGACAGAAAGACAGAAGGGATAGTGAGAGATAAATAATTTCCCAATTCAATTTAAAAATTTTAACAATAAAAATAATGTAAAAAATAATTTAATAATAATAATATAATTAAATTTTTTTAAAACAGAATCAATAAATTTATTTTGGTTTATTTTACGAAATTTGCTGTTAGTATTAAAAATGAAGAGCCCCAAAAATGTTCTGCTGCAGGAGATGGTCGCCTTCCTCCTGCTGTTGATTGTAGTACAGGCAGGGGCGCAAACTTTTGTGAATAATGGAGTCTTGTTTGAACCTCTTGGCCCTTTAATACCCCATGGCTCAGTTTATACTTTTAGTGTGAGACTCCATCTGGGACCTTATTATCTACATTTGCAAGCTTGAGACGACAAAATGAAGAAACTTATAATTCAGTGCGACACGGAAGAACAACGGCTGAGTGAAGCGAAAAGCCCTACGGAAATTATGCGGAAGGATTTAAATATTTTAATGATCACTCTACACGGTGTCCGCGAACAAATAATAGCCACGAAGAAACTGTCGACGTTCGTCACTACTTTAAATCAAGAACCTCACGACAACGACGAGGGTTAATCGACGCGGTAGGCGGATTGATGAATTTTGCCTTCGGTACAGCACAGCAGTCCTCAGTGAACGAAATCACCAAACGGGTACAAGTACTTGAAACAAACGAAGAAAGTTTAGCTGAGTTTAAATTCATACATAACAGTGCTAAACGCTACCATCTACGATGTCAGCAGTCTCAGAAAATATATGGATTTACTCTCCGAAAACATCCATTCCTTTCAAGAGACTGTAGCAATTTATCTTGCAAACTTAAAGGCAGAGATCAAGAGAGAGCAACACATGGTCTTTTTGACACTTGTTGCTCAGTCTCTCCACCCACACGGAAGGACTTCACTTGAGATTAAACAGACTGACAACAGCTTTGATTAACGCCAACCAAGGAAGGTTGGATTCATTCTTATTTGAACCTAACTTTTGTCTTCAAGTACTAAAAGGAGTTGAACCCAAAGTCGGGAGATTATTACCTTACATTCTGAATATGGTAACGATCCCACTTTACTTCAGACTGGGAAGAACCCGTCTACAAAGGGTTTCGAATGAGGAACTTCGGATAATTATATTCATCCCCCTCAAAGCCTTAGAATCCCCTACAACGCTGTTTAGAAAACATCACTTGCTGATTTGGATAGAAAAAGAAGACCTATATACCGAAATTATCCCAAAGGATTATTACTTAGGCGTAAGTCAGGACCGCTTAAATTATCTGCTAATGGACACTCTTGACGATTGCGTACAAATACAAGATACGTTCCATTGCCCAGTACCAACTTATATTCTGACCAAAGGATCAGAGGAATGCGTAGTCAGCAAGCTGTCCCCTCAATAAATTTACAACCTGTCATCGAATCATCAAGAGAAATTTTTCCCCCATATTTCTGCGACAACACCGAGAACTATATTACAGCGTAGCAAGTCCTTTGATTTTGCTTCTTCGCTGTGGGATGGAGAAAAGAGACAAACATGGACTGGAGATAGAAAGGACCAGAAAATTTCCATTACCAGAAGGCTGCGAAATACTGACGGATCATAAGATAATTCCGTTAATTTCCCCTTTTTCTGACCCTCGGAATTTCACCTTAAAGACAGAGCTACCATCGTTAGGGAATGATGCCGAAGTCACTTATATACAACAATCTCTTCATACACCAGAAGCCATCCACCACTTTAACGCTTCGCTCTCAAAGGGAGTGAACCTGAAGGAGATGACCCGATACTTAAAACAAGTCACCTTAAAGAAGTACCATGATCAGAAATCATACATAGTAAATTTCTCTAAACTGGCCCTATGTCTCTTACTGGGAGCTATTGGGCTGGGACTCATTCTGATACGGAAGTATCGTCGAAGCCGACGTCGTGAGATGCCTATCGTCAACGTTACAACACCTATGGAAGTGATGGCACCGGCAATGCCTCCATCAAACGACCAACCGATGGTACGGGAGCCACCCCGGTCGAGACTTTCCGCCAGTCCGGAACGAATCCGGAAACCACCAGTCTGTCCGATTCCACCGACAGATCGAAACAATGCAGAATCCAGAATATCTGGATATGACCTATGAACACTTGAACAGCCGCCAGGAGGTCTCTCTTAAAAAAGAAGAACCAACCATGCTACTAGCTTAAAGTCTAAATTTAACAGCATGCCCAAACTCAAGTGTTTAGTATTAAAGATGTATTAAAGAAGTATTAAAGTGTTCCTAATAAGTTAAAATTAAGAGATAGTTAAACTACAGTGAAATGATGTAGTGAAAGACAGTTAAAATTATAATGAAGTAGTATAATTAAAACTAAGTTAAATTGTGATCAATTGATATAGAAAAAAAAGTAGAGAAAGGTGATACCTTAGTGCAGGGGCGGGGAACCTGCGGCCTTCTGGGTCATCAAGTGCGGCCTTCTGCGGCTTATCGAGATAAATCTTAATTTATATAAAAACCATGAATTCCAAGCAGTTATAATAATATATAACAGAATATAACTACTGAACTCTTTGCGAGAGCAAATAATTGACTTTTTTCAAGGAAACAATCAACATTGTGAATTATCAGGTGCAAATTTTCACCGAGATGTTGCGTTTCTATGTGATATAATGTCAAAGCAAAATGAGTTAAATATTTCGCTGCAAGGTAAAACTAAATCTATCTATGATATGTGGCAAAAAATTCTGGCATTTAGAAAGAAGTTGTCGTTTTTCAAATCTCTTCTTGCTCAGTCGAAACTTTCAGAACACTTTCCCCAGTTAACAAAAATAATTAATGAAAATGAAGAGTATAACTGTGAATCTTTCGAAAAATACGAATCTGTTTTAGACTCATTAATCAAAGAATACAATGAAAGATTCATTGATTTTGAAAAGCCTGATATCACCCTGAAACTAGCTTTTCAACCTCACTTAGTTGATGTATCAAAGGCACCAGAAGAGTTACAAATGGAGCTTATTGAGTTGTCTGAAGATAATATCCTGAAATCTCTGTTTGATAGTAAGGAAGATCCCGTTGAAATTTGGAAAAAGGCGGTAGAATACCCTCGCCTTCGCGAACATGCTCGCCGATTGATTTCGTGCTTTTCTACGACATACCGTTGTGAATCCACATTCTCATACTTGACACAAATCAAGAATTCGTTGAGAACACAGATGACAGAAGAGCATCTGGAGGACCAATTAAAACTTAAAACCTCCATGTTAGAACCCGATATCACAATGTTGTCTCACCAGAAGCAATCTCAAAGAAGTCATTAAATTATTAAAAAGGTAAGTGAATAAATTATTCGTCTTAAAAAGCATGCATACTCCCTGCTAACTATTAATTTAAATAATATTAACAAAAGGTTTAAAATTACTGTAAAAAATAGTCACACTTATTGACTGCGGCCTCATTGAGGGCGGCAAATTTCAATGTGGCCTTCACACATAAAAAGGTTCCCCACCCCTGCCTTAGTGAACAAAAAAAATTATAAACTGTTCTTTCAGACTAGAAACTTAATATACTGGAGGGATGAATATAAACGACCTCCCTACGGAAATGTTATTCCACCTTTTCCGATATTTGAAGGATTACAAGTTTGTCTTAAAATTTGTTTGTATTAGATGGCGAAATATATTATTACCAGCATTGAATAGTAAACATCTCGCATTTAAAGAGCTTCCTAATGAACATCTTTTGTTTATTATAAGAAATTACCTACCTCTGCGGTTAAACATTAAGTCTTTAGAAATATCTGTACTAATAGGTCGTCGCATCCTTGAAAGAAAAGAATTAAAGGCTCTACAACGTGTAGTAAGGTCTAATTAAGAATCTAAATAATGTTTGTTTATGTCAAATTACGATAAATTATGTTTGTTTATTTTATAATTGTATTTAATTAAAAATGTTTTGGTTTGTTTACTGAAATAATAGTAAAATTATAATGAACTGCGGTTGGCAATACTCTCTCGGCTGAAACGAGAGAGAAAAATATATACCCAAAAATGAGGTCATTCAGACAGTGTGGGCTGGGTAGGGCGTTTCCTGTGTGTGACAATGTAGTTTTAAAGTAGCAATATTCTTTCGTATTACTCTCCGACTTAAGTATTATAAATTTGTCCACTTCGCATTACCCCGTTTAACTAAATCATTTTCGGCTGAATAAAGTATTAAAAAGTGTAATGACGAATGTAATTAACCTCTTCCCCCTTCGCATGATCTAACGGTTTTTCATTGTTGTAACGGCGAGGCTACCATGAATATATACAGTACAGTAAAGAGAGTGTAACGCAAATGATAAATGGTAGAAGTAAAACGGAATAATGAGAATAAAGATAAAGGAACAAGGAAATATAATAATAAATAACGGATTCACGACATTCTGGTGGCTTGGCGTGTAGTAATGCCTAATTAAGAATATCAATTTTTGTTTAATTAAGATTATAATGTTTAATATAAATTGTTTACTAATAATTGTGAAATTACGATAAAGTATGTTTGTTAGATTGTAATTGTTTAAAATTGGAAGAGTTGGCAATCCTGAACAGAGGCCCAGAGAGCGGACTACCCCCAAAAAGAGAAGTCATTCGGGCAGGGCCGTAGGGTAAGGTGTGGCCATGGAACCTTAAAATTAAATTGTTTGTTTTGTGCCCCTCTCCGACCTAAATTATTATAATGAAAATCTCCCACTCGCGTCCTCCGTTTAACTAAACCATTTTCGGATTTAAATAAAGTGTTAGCAAGCGTTAAAAAGAGTGTTAATGAACCCCCTTCCCCCTTGCATTAGGCTAACGGTTTCTGCTAGCTCGGCTACCTACCACGCGTTATAAAGTATTGTAGAAACGAGTAGAGAGAGTGTAAAGAGAAATGCAATATAGAGCAGAAAGTAGAGTAAATAATGAAGTATAATAAATACTAAAACGTATTCACGACATTTTTGGTGGCAGCTAACCTTATTAAATTGTTATCAATTTAATAATAAGAACCCATGCACTCCGTTCTTAAAATAGGCTTATGCAATATTTTTTCGTGTCTGATAATAGGAATTCAAAATTTGTGCGCGTGTTCTTTCGACTAATCACGATCATTTTCACGTTCTCCGTATAAAGAAAATTAGTAGATATTCTGTTTCGCTACCCGTTTTAGAGTATTTATCAAATTAAGCAAAAATTCATTGTAAATGTAAATTCAAAATGGCGCCCATTATTTTCCAAATTATTCTGAGTCGCGTCGCTTCAAAAAATTTCACGCGTCAAAATTTGTTGTTTGAGATGGAGTCTAGAGACTCAAAACTTCTTTTAGTCGTTGCAGAGTCGGTTTTCAGTTGGAGTCAAAACATTTGAGTCTGACGTTAAATTTCAGAGTTGTTTTTTTCCTATTTCGTTAGCTTTCGTTCAGCCCGTCGGAGAGAGATTTCAAATTGTTCGTTGCTGCCGATCACTCATTCTTTTCACTTTATTTCCTGTCCTCAAACCTACCTACGTTTGTGTCTTTTTTGTGTTTAAACTTTTGGAATTAGTAATAATTGTGATGATAATATAATAATAACGATTAATATAAAAAATGAGATGAGATGAGATGAGACAGAGAAGAGAAACTGAAAGGTGCAGGGATGTGGCACACGAAAGTTTCGATCGAAGATGGTCTACTGGTATTTTTCGGGCAGTAGCTGGTCACGCTGCTCGAATGCTTCGCTAAATGTGTGTTTTAGCACGTGGTATGCAAGCCAAGAGAGCTTGAACGGGTGCCAAAGACTGTACTGTCCATACAGACATACAGTAGGTTCGTTGCGAAACGGCCTACGGCGGTGATCGGTTGAATGTTGCCAGTGGAAGAGTCTTTCAGCTGGACGTAGGAAGAGCAGCGTGCACCGACAAAAGTTGAGAAGAGACAGGCGAGTTGATTCGTAGACTTTTAGAATTGTAAATTCTGTCCAATTCCGGCGCGTGGTCCCGCTTTCAGTATATCTCCCCGATCCTTTTAGAATTGGACGTCTCTCTTGTTTTTTCTTTTCGCCATTTGGAGAGAGAGCGGAACCATTACACCGTGCTGACCTGTTGCGTGTTGATTGATGCAATCCCTTGCATTCTAACGAAGTGAGCAGGAGAGCTGCGATTGAAACTTGAAGTCCGTTGTCTGCGTGCGGATTGTGATCTGAACAACGTCCAGCAAAGTAATGTACTGATTATTATGTAATGAAATTATAAGTGAAAGGGTGCGATTATTGCCCATAATTGTTGTTTTTCGTGTAATAGTATGTGCGCTCTTGGTCAGTATTTTATGTAAACTTTTTCTTATTTTTTTTCTATGTTGCCCTGATAGTAACTGTATAACTATCCAAATAATTTCAAATGTAAAGCGATCTTTGATGAAGAATCGCTGGAATAGATTGTGAACTTGGAATTTGTGTAGTCACTGTAAGAAAATTTTCCGTTATTTTTTTTGACACGTTATAGATTAGTTACAGGTTGTAATTTGATTATTAGTGTGAAATGTTATTTTATGCAAATGTTGTGAAAATTATAGTTGTTTTCGATTTTTATAATATGATACAAAATATGTGTGTGGAATTTGTCATTCTAATTATTTCTTGTCTATCTCAACTTTGAATTTGTTAAAGAAAAAAAAATTGCAAAATAAATAACGAATAAATTATTAAATTTGTTAAACGATATTAATAAGTTTTCCTAGTGAAAAACTAATTTTCAAGGCGTAGTTCGAAGTTGTGTGTCCTTTCAGGACTTCGTCTTTGAAATCGCACGGTTAATTCCTGAGCGGGGACGAAATTCCGATAGGATACGTATAGCGCTCGCTATTCGATGCTCAGTTCCTCCTAGTAGATTAGTATTGGTAGGATTCGAGGAAAAGGTTAAAACATGGAAGGAGTTTTTGGATGTTTGTTCTAATCTTTATTGTCAAAATAGAAGAGATGAAATAACGAACAGATTGATGAACATAGAAAGGGAGTGTAGAAGACCCGATGAGTCATTTACCTCTTTTGCTTATCGAATACAGAGAGAGGTTGAAAGACTAAAAAGGGACGCAGGAGATATGGTGCAAAATATAGACGTCCCATTTGTTTTAAATAAAGTTATTCTAAATTCAATACCTCGAAAGCTTTGGAATAAATACGGAGACCAAAACGAGGAGATACACAAAAAGATCAAACGCATTAGGTGCGATGATCGAATTGTCTCTGAGCCAGTCACCCTCTTTAACCCTGTAAATTATCCAAATCCAAACCTGGGATCTATATCACCCTCAGATCCTTCATGTTATCAAAATCAACATCATTTGTTAAATCAACCTACCTATTCTCCTTACCCAAGCGTGTCTCATTATGTGGGACAAAATCCATACTTACCAAACGTCCCTTTAAATATTCTTCCCAGGCCGATACATTATAATAGTGCGCCACCTTATGACCTATCAACTCATCCTTGTCCTTCTATGCAAGCTGACGCAGCCAGCGTGAATGCAGTGCAAGCGCCAATGCAAGCCGATAAACCAAAATGCTATATTTGTGAAAGTGCCGGGCACAAGGTCAAATTCTGTCCGATGATTGAGAGGGTGAAAGCATTCGAGTTAGACAAGAATAAAATGCGAGAATACATAAGAGAAGGAGAGCGAAGATACGCGCCTCCGTCACTCACGGTACAATGGATACGGGAACCGCGATGAAGATCATGAGGACCGACGACGGTACTCATCCCCGTATAGGCCAAATGAAGACCGCAGAAGAGAAGAGAGTAGACCGCCGAGAGAATGGAGAGATACCCCGAGAAATTCGGATCATTATTATTACGACCAACCGCGGAGCGACCATTCTGAAAATCGAGGATGGCAAGAAACAGTAAGAAGAAATTACCCCCAAGGGTGGGACAATTTTTCTGAAAATCGAAGTTGGAGAAAAGGAAATTTCTCTCACTACAGGGAGGTCCGAAACGAGAGAACACCATCCCCCTATGAACCGCAGCAAGGAGAGAGAGAGACTACTTTCGCTGTCGGGGAACGTCGAAAGATCACCGTCCCCGTATGAACGTAAACAGGAATACCAACGTTACGACACCAGAAACCGATCACCTTCACCTTACCCAAATCAGCGAAGTTATTGCCCCAGGGACAACCCGAGGAAGGAAACCGAAAGGCGGAAGACAGAGGAAGGTTACCGACGAGGAATTGGGAAGGTCGCCGTAACAACTCCACCTGGTCCAAACGGACGGAATCCCCACAAAATAGAGATAAATCACCACGAAGTTTCTTTTAAAGAAAATGGAGAAGAGAAAACCCAACAATGACAAGAAGACTTCAACAGCAAAAATAATCCCATGGCGAGAGAAGAAGAACGAAGAGAAGTAAATAAAACGAATAAGGAAATACAGAGTGCAAGTGAGATAAATTTATATAGCTCAAGTATAAATGAAAGCGAAAGTGAAGGCAAGGCAAGAGAATGCCGCGCGACCTTCAGCTCGGAGTCTGACTCGACCTTGAAGCTAGACTCTGAGGTCGATCAACGAACGAATGAAAGAGCTCTTAGAATTGTATCGAGAAAAGAAACTAATGCAAGGTGTGTGATTCTATATTAAGAAATGCATGTTTGAATGAATCGAGTGAAAGGGAAATAAACGAAGATATAAACAAAGAGCAAAAGGAACGAAATTGTGTAAATAATATTCGTAAATTAAACATGGAGGAAAATGAATTTAAAGAGAAAAGTGGTATAAATAATTTTTATAAATTAAGCGGGTGAGAGAATAAACTCGAAAAGGATTCAGTATGTGTGAACGAAAGTATGAATAAAAGTACGGAAATTGCACTACCGGAAACCCCTCGTGTGAATGGGGTATACGACATAAGTACATGGGAAACAAATGACAAATCAAATTACGCTTCAACTGCCAGTGGGAACGGAAACGAAAATGAAATATCAGGGAATACAAAAATCGGAAATGACGACGTATGCGAAAAATAAAAAGTGGGAAAGCAGTCATAATAAAATAAATCAAATTGAGAAATTAAAATCAAGGGTTAACCCAGGTGGTTTTCTATTTCTTTTTCAGTTTTTTATTTCTTGTATGAAACACGTTTATCTTTCCGTTTGTAATTGGGTGAACCGTTTTAAAACGCCCCCCGATGTGGGAATAACACAAACGAGGGAAATAAATAAGCAAGAAACCTGTAGTATGGGGGCAAAACAGGAACAACCCCTCTTCGAAATAAATGCTGATTACTTGATTGAAGAGCGACTTTCACCCCAAGTAACACGCTTTACGTGTGTGTTTCACTACCCGGTCATTCAGATTACTGTACGAGAGAAGAAACCCCTTGCCCTGATTGACACAGGGCTGATGTATGTTTAATTAAGCGAAAGCTCATAGACTCGCTGGGATTAAGACCCCTGGTGAAAGACATAGGGAAGAAATGTAAAGCCAATGAGGCAAAATTGAATACGCAAGGGACCATAAACATGACAATAATAATCGAGGGCACGACATATGAAATTAGTGCTTTAGTAATTGAAGATTTACCCACGGGATTGAGTCTGATTATTGGAGCAGATTTTATCAAAGATAATCGCATGAAGATCGAAGGAGGAAGAAGAGGTTTCGGGATTTATGTGAACGGAGTTCAAGTTCCGGTAATATCTAAAATCGAAATAGACATGGAGGACCTACCTTCCCTCGGAATTAACTTAGTGAACATACCTCTCACATTAAAAACCGGATCAACCGCCATAGCCCCTTCTGCAGAAGCCTTTTTAGAATTGAGACCAGAAATTCCTTTAAAAGAACGAACCACATTGATGATAGAAGCTGAGGCATCTCCAGTAAATTTACATGTTGAGTCCCAACTGGCGTGTGTAAACGAAGACGGAAGCATTTATGTGCTCGTGCACAATAAATCGGCGAACGACAGAATTAAGATAAGAAGCGAGAAACTGAACATGATTGGAGGAATTTTGAAGTATTGCCACTGTGATAGTGACCAAGAAGGAAACCAGCAAGGCCAGTGACTGCATAGTGCGATCCACACCATCAATCAGACCACAGACAATGAGGTCCCCAACATCCTAATTGGAGAGGAAGAAATAAATCAGGAATTGAATCAGGAAAGAGATATGTTCATGGACGAAATTTCAGAGGAAATATCTGAACGGGAAATGATGGGAGATTTCACCCAACCTGAAAAATCGCTAAAAAAAAAACGAGGAATGATTGAAGATTTTGTTCAACAAACGAATTTAGAACCGGAAGAAAAGAGTAGATTAATGGATGTATTGGATGATTATCTGGAAGGAGATAAATTAGGACTTCTGAAAGACTACGAACTTTCCTTGGAGCTCGAGCCCAGACACGGTCCTGTTTATACCCCCCAATACCGTTTACCCTTTAAATACCATGAAGAAGTGTCCCGACAAGTGGCGGAACTGGAAAAACGCGGTTTAGTGGAACGCCGAAACAGTGATTTCAACAGCCCGTTTAGATTTCATATTCCGGAGTTTAGGAGGAAACCAATGGTTCACGACCATCGATTTAGCCCAAGGATACCATCAAATAGCCTTGGATGAGATATCACAGGATTTAACAGCGTTCTCCTCAAATAACGCCAGTTTTGTGTACAAAGTTTTACCTTTCAGCCTAAAAATGGCTCCTAATGTGTTTAGTTCCATTATGAGTAATTTACTTAATGATTTAATAGGAAAACAAGTATGTGTGTTCATTGATGATATACTGATCGTAGGCAGAACAAAGGAAGAACATGAAGCCAACCTAAGAATCGTTTTACAAAGATTGAGAGAAAGTAACTTGAAATTTAAATTGAGTAAATCACAGTTCTTTCAGGAAAAGGTAGCATTTCTAGGGCACAACATTACAAGAAGTGATATGTCTCCGAGTCTAGACAAGGTAGAGGCGATAAAAAAAACTACGACCACCACACACGGTAAAAGAAGTACAATCACTGCTGGGATTGGTAAACTACTATAGAAGATATATTCCTAATGCGGCAGAGATATTAGGCCCAATACAAGCCCTGACTAGAAAAAAAGGAAAAATTTGAATGGACTGAGGAGCGTGATGAAGCTTTGCAGAAAATTAAAGAGATCATTGCAGTCGAGACCTTACTGCAACACCCTAAACCTGAAGAACCTTTTTACCTGTACACGGACGCATCTGAAAGAGCGAGTGGAGCAGTGTTGATGCAAAGAAATGAGGAAGGTGAGTTAGTTCCGTTGGAATATTATAGTAAAGGTTTCAATGACACCCAAAGGAGGTATTCAGTTATAAAAAAAGAGGGTTTGAGCATCATACTCGCCCTTAACCATTTCCGAGCTCTAATATTAGGGTCCAAAATAATTCTGAGGACCGACCACCGACCTCTGATCAGTCTAGTAATCAATCAGTCATCAAAAAGACTAACCAAATGGTTTGTCACATTATTAGAGTTTGATTTAAAAATGGAATATGTCAAGGGAGAAAAGAACTTTGCCGCTGACCTAATGAGTCGGTGTGTACCAAGTGAGAGTGACGGAACGTCAGACGGGGAGGACGAAAATAACATTATAAATGTAATTACCCGAAGCCAGCAATCAGCCCGGGACAGAGAAGAAATACTCCAAACAGGTATGCTGGTCGAAAAATTATTGCGGGACGAAGAAATTCCCGAAATCATTAGAGGAAATACGAAAAGCCCAACGTTCAGACCCGTGGTGTCGAGGAATTATGCGAGAAGGAGAAGACGAGATGTACAAAATAAAGAACGGAATACTATACATAGTCCGATCACTCGGAGGGAAGGAATTCCACCGGATTTACCTCCCTGACTTGAAACTACAAAAAAAGAGCTTTCAGACAGTTTCACAATTCGGTTGATAAGGGACACTTAGCTGAATCAAAAACCTATCAGGAAATGTCCCAAGTATACGATTGGCCGAATATGACGGGATTCATACGTCAATGAATAAAGACGTGTGAAATATGTAATAAGTATAAAAACATAAATCCTCGAAAAGCCCCTTTGGGAGAAACCCCCACAAGGAAAGGACCCCTGGATTGGGTCTATGCAGATTTAGTGGGCCCGTTCCCACGATCGCGAGAACATTCCGCCTATGTTTTAGTGTTAATTGACGGATTCACTAAATTTGTAGAGATGTACCCTCTAAAAGATAACACGGCAACCGCCGTTGCCAAGTGCATTTTTGAACACTATATATTAACCTACGGAAAGGTGAAAAACTTAAAAACCGACAATGGAACCGAATTTGCAAATGAGGTGGTCTCACCTCACAGGAAAATATCATATTCATCATAGCTTCGGAACTCCGGCTCATCCGGAGAGTCAAGGTCAGGTTGAGAGGTATAACTACTCTCTAAAGAACAACCTTCGAACTTTAATAGGTAATAAAAATGTAGATCATTGGGACGAGTATTTACCCCTCGTAAAAAGTATTCACAACAACACTATTCATAATTCAACGAATGAGAGACCATTCTTCTTAATGTACGGCCGGAATAACGCCCTTCCACCGGAAATCGGCAAAGTAGACGCCGCGCCCGTTGATTTGAAAGAATATAAGTGGCGACACGAACACATGCGAGAAAAGACGTATGAGGCAGTCAGAAACTACTCAGAAGAACAACGAAGGAAAATGATAAAGAACGGAAGGAAGAAAGATTCGTGCTGTAGAAGTAGGAGACAGAGTCTACATAAAAAAAACGCCAACCCCGGGTACCCCCCGAGCGTTGCAAACTCAATTCGACGGACCATGTCTCGTATTAGAAAAATTAAATGATTACACATTTTTAATTAAGGACCCAACGACGACCCGAAGTAAACGAGTACACATAAACAACATAATGACCGAAAAAACGTACGGCCGACAGAAAAGAACTTTGGATGATGTAGAGATCCTGAGTGATCAATCCAAAGGAAGAATAAATACAATACAAAAAGAAAACGAAGAAAGGAAATCGGAGTTGAGAAACGAACCGGAGAATTACAAGAATAGATTTGATAACACAGTTTATGGTGTAGTAATGCCTAGTTAAGAATATGAATTTTTGTTTAATTAAGATAATGTTTAATGTAAATCATTTATAATAATTATGGAATTACGAAAAAGTATGTTTGTTAGATTTAAATTGTTTAAAATGGGTAGAGTGGCAATCCTGAACAGAGGCCCACAGAGCAGACTACCCCCACAAGGGAGTGAGTCTTCTAGGCAACGCGTTAAGCGTGAGGTTGGCGTCATGTACGTAAAGTTTAATTAATGTTTGTGCCCTCTCCGACGTAAATTAATATAATAGAAATTCCGTACTCGCATCCCCCTAAATTATTAAACCATTTTCGGAAGTAAATAAAAGAGGTTAAAAAGTGTTAAAAGTGTTAATAAACCCCCCCTTTGTTTTGTAACGACTTTCATAGTCTTGGTCGGCGTGGCTACCATGAATATAATTGTAAAGTAGTGTTGAAATGAGTAGAGAAAGCAATGATAAATGAAATAAAGAGCGATAGTAGAGTAAATAATGAGAAGAAAGTAAAAATAATAAAGGGTGATCACTATATTTGGTGGCTAGCGGCGGTCTTACATCATATTTTGTATGAGGCTTACCCACGTGCTATTATTTCGATTAAAATTCTGCCGACCCGGGTAAAATAGCCAATAGCGTAATGAATATTTTATTTCGATTATTAAAATATGTAAATGCAAAGTTACCCCGTTTGCAGGCAAAATTTCGATTTTCATTCCTTAAAATTCATTATAAATGTAATTTCAAAAATGCGCCCATTGTTTTCCAAATTATTCTGAGTCACGTCGCTTCAAAATTTTTGCGCGTCAAAATTTGTGTTTGAGATCGAGTCTAGACTCAAAAACTTATTTTAGTCGTTACAGAGTCGGTAGAAAAACTTGTCCGGACTCAAATTGCGAGTCATTATTACGTTAAATTCGTTCATTAGGTCGGAGAGGACATAGTTTGAAAATTATCGTGCTGCCTGAGGACTCAATTTTCTTTTTATCGTTCTTCCCTGTTATGCCTGTTCAGCTTACCTTTGTTTACTTTTTGTGTTTTAAACTTTTGGAATTAGTGATAATTGTGATCAGAATAATGATTAATAAATAAATTTTATACGGTCCTGTCAAAATGTTTTCAGCGAAAATTGTACCGATGTAAAACATTCATGAACATGAAAATTTTCGGGTTTCATTAGCAGATTTTGATTATATTTCGATTGGTTGTACATAAATTATAATGATAGGCTTATTTAAATAATTGTTTATATAGATTTACGGGCTTTTTGCTTTGCTTCGCTTCGCGCTAAATAGGATTACGTTACATTTTAAGGGACAATCGAAAATAGTCTTAAACATAATAAATTGTCAGATTATAAGCTGGCCGTATAGGATTGGTTAAGACTTTAAAAAAGCTAAATTCGTTTAACTGAAATAGAGAAATTGTGTGAAATTTTCTATAAATTTTGTTGGATTTTTTTTATATATCATTAATTATACACTTAATATTAACTTATACGTATATATTAGTTATATATATAATTTATATATTATATACTCATAAAGTTTGGTAGGTAGGCTGATTATCTATTTTTTTCTCTCCATTTCTTTCGTTCATTTCATGACAATTCCGACTATTTGGTAAAATGGTATTGTATGTACTGAAGGATTCTTGTAGGCCTATCGTTAAAATTGTTCGGAGATTAACCGTTACTATGGTATATGTCTTTGAGTAGTAAATTCTTAGTATTTAACAAAATTTTAATTGGTTTAACATAAATAATCATAGGATTTTCTTTAATAAGCACAAATGTTATGCATTAAATTCTAAATTGTTCTTTCCGCGCATAACATGGAATTTATTAATTATAGGTCTAAAATTGCGGCGGTACAAATTTTATGAAATTTGGATATTATAATTTTTTTCGAATTACAGAAATTTGCGTAGAAAGTTTCATATTGGTCTTTGTTTTATAGATTCATTTAATTTTATTTTATAGGTAGGCGATTTTTCTTTTCTTTCCAGTTCAATGAAAATGGTAAAATTTTATTGGGAATTTAGAGTGTATTCTAAAAGGATGTTTTGATTTGAATATTTTAATTTGGGTATTAGAAATGAAAAATGTCCTTTTTTTTTAGTTCGAGCGTTTGCATAGAAAAAATTTACAAAATTATGTCAGGATATAATGCAGTTTCATTCGGTTACGTAGGGATATTTGTATAGAGGTTCGCTTACAAACAAAGCGACCGCTCTCAATTAGGCAATGTTTTGTTTGTTTACAGTAGGTACGTGTATTTTTGAGTGCATATTATCTATTTATTTAGTATAAAACTATGCAAATTTTTAGTTTCACTTGGAAACGATAAAATTACTGGGATTTTTGTGATTTGCAAACCATACTGGGGTTTCTGTTGAAGGAAGAGAGTTGTATCTCAGATGTAATTTGCTAATTGCGAGTTCAATTCGTACGAAATTTGACGTTTCAAGTTGAAAAATTACTGTATTCAAATAATTTTCGGTAGTAATTTTTAATTTTTTTAAAATTTTAATAACTGTTTTGGAAAATTATTATTGTTTAAACCTTAGTCGTTAACTAATGCATTTGAAACATTGGCTCAAGTGTACACTCGGAAATGGAGCCTTCTAGATAGCCAGTAACGTTTTGTGGCGTCTTTGTGTGCTCCTCCTCAAGGCAAGAGGGTTCATGATTGTCAGAGAATGGATGACATGAAGTTTCTGGGGTTCATTTTTGTCTTTGTATTTAAAAGTATTGATGTGATTTCTGACGGTAGTTTGAACAATAATAGTTCTTAAATTATACTAACAGTTACTATGTATGGGCGCTTTTTATTTATACTGTACAATTTGTTTCGTACGTTTATGACTTTTTTTTATCTTCGCTGTAACTGCATAAGTGACCTTATGGTAGCTAGATTTGATTAAATTTTGCGAAATTCTGATATTTGTCCTTTTTTTTCCGTGAATTTGGCCAGAGCAAATGTGGTAGTTAGTATTTCGAAGTGAACTGTCGGAAAATTCCGATAAATTAAATATGAAATGATAAGCAGTACAGAAACACGTTCGAATAAACTTTTTTTTCAAAATTTCAAAGGCTCGGTTTGGAGGCAACCAAGTTGATCCGAGTTCCATCCAGTGAGTTTAGTCGACCGGATAGGTGATCGATCACCAATGAAGAGAGAGAAGAGAAACCAACTGCGCAGGGACTTGGCGCAGGATGGTTTCGGAAGAGAAGAGATAGAAGAGAGGAACCGAATGCGCAGGGACTTGGCGCAGGACAGTTTCGGAAGAGAAGAGAAATTTACGTGTGCAGGGTCTTGGCACACGAAAGTTTCGATCGAAGATGGTCTACTGGTATTTTTCGGGCAGTAGCTGGTCACGCTGCTCGAATGCTTCGCTAAATGTTTGTAGCACGCGGTAGGCAAGCCACGTGAGCTTGAACGGGTGTTTACGACTGTACTGTCCATACAGACATACAGTAGGTTCGTTGGGAAACGGCCTACGGCGGAGTGATCGTTTGATTGTTGCCAGTAGAAGAGTCTTTCAGCTGGACGTAGGAAGAGCAGCGTTCACCGACAAAAGTGGAGATGAGACAAGGCGAGTTTCTTCATCGACTTCTAGAATTGCAAATTCCGTCCAATTCCGGCGCGTGGTTCCGCTTTCAGATATCTCCCCACCCCTGATCCTTTTAGAATTGGACGTCTCTTGTTTTTTGTTTTTTCGCCATTGGAGAGAGAGCGGAACCATTATAGCGTGCTGCCCTGTTGCATGTTGATTGATGCAATCCCTTGCATTCTAGCGAAGTGAGCAGGAGAGCTGCGATTGAAAATTATCTAAACAACGTCCAGCAAATTAATGTACTGATTATTATGTAATGAAATTATAAGTGAAAGGGTGCGATTATTGCCCATATTTGTTGTTTTTTCGTGAAGTAGTATGTGCGCTCTTGGTCAGTATTTTATGTAAACTTTTTCTTATTTTTTCTATGTCGCCCTGATAGTAACTGTATAACTATACAATAATTGTTTCAAATGTAAAGCGATCTTTGATGAGAAATCGCTGGAATAGATTGTGAACTTGAGATTTGTGTAGCCACTGTAAGAAAATTTTCCGTTTTTTTTTTGGCATGTATAGATTAGTTACAGGTTGTAATTTAATTATTAGTGTGAAATGTTATTTTATGCAAATGTGAAAATTATAAAGTTTCGGTTTTAATATGATACAAAATATATGTGTGGAATTTGTCATTCTAATTATTTCTTGTCTATCAACTTTGAATTGTTAAAGAAAAAAAAAAAAAAAAAATTGCAAAATATATAAATTTGTTGAATAAATTTATTAAATTGTTAAACGATATTAATAAGTTTTCCTAATGAAAAACTTATTTTCAAGGGGGTGATGCGAGTGTAGTAATGCCTAGTTAAGAATATGAATTTTTGTTTAATTAAGATAATGTTTAATGTAAATCATTTACTAATAATTATGGAATTACGAAAAAGTATGTTTGTTAGATTTAAATTGTTTAAAATGGGTAGAGTTGGCAATCCTGAACAGAGGCCCACAGAGCAGACTACCCCCACAAGGGAGTGAGTCTTCTAGGCAACGCGTTACGCGTAAGGTTGGCGTCATGTAACGTAAAGTTTAATTAATTGTTTGTGTTCCTCTCCGACGTAAAATTTATCGTAAAATTCCGTACTCGCACCCCCCTAAATTACTTAAACCATTTTCGGAGTTAAATAAATAAAAAGTGTTAAAAGAGTGTTAAAAACCCCCCTTTGTTTTGTAACGACATAGTCTTGGCTCGGCGTGGCTACCATGAATTAATAGTAGGTGAAAGAGTAGAGAAAGCAACGATAAATGAAATAAAGAGCCGATAGTAGAGTAAATAAAGAAGAAAGTAATTAATAAAAGGCGTTCACTATATTTATGGCGACACACACGACCGCCCGACCAATTTTATCAACGAATGACTACTGTACAATAGTACATATATGATTATCATTGCGCTTTAGCTTAAAAAAGAAATAAATTGCTTAATAAGAATATAAAGGCTGCAAAGTAGAACAATCAATTACTGTTATTGAGCTTTAGCTTAAGAAATAAATAAATCGCTTAATAAAAATATAGAGCTTATAAAGTAAAACAATCGATTACTGTTACTGCGTTTGGCTTTAAAGACATAAATTGGATAAAATAGAAGTTGAATGAGTGCGGTTGAAATACAACGAAGCACTGAGGAATAAAAAACACATATGCAGGTAAACTAAGATAATTAATGAATCGGTTCACAAAGAGAAATAAGAGTGAATTTCTTTTATATGCAGTCATGAGATATCGATATGTAATTTCATAGAGTAGGCTTTTAGAATGTAGGCCAGAAAATGGACACTTTTTAAGTGTAGGCTTGTAAAATGTAGGCATTTGAAAGAATGTAGGTAGAATAGCTATCTCGTGAATGAAATTGTCAACGAGTTTCGTGTTAAAAAACATCGAATCTTGTTTAACAAGAGACCGCGATAAGAAATTATAACGAGAAACAGGATGCGAAGGAAAGAAGTATGAAATTATAGGCAGATGAGCTGACGTCACGAGTAAAGTTAATTTTAATTTTATATTTATTGACATGAGTTTGTGTCTTTATTTTATTTTAGATTTTGGTCAAAGGACGAAGGATTGTTAAATCAGTTCGTTTTAAACTGTGGACAGAGAGACAAAAGGGATAGTGAGAGATAAATAATTTCCCCCGTTTTAATTTAAAATTTTAACAATAAGAGTAACTTAAACAATTTAATAATAAAAATAATATAATAATTTAATTTCTTTTTTGTTTTGTTTTAAGGAAATTTGCAGTTAATATTAACGATGAAAAGCCCCAAAATATCCTGCTGAAGGAGGTGGTCACCTTCCTGCTACCATTGAGTGTAGTATTGGCAGGGGCGCATACCTTTGTGAATAATGGAGTCTTATTTGAACCTCTGGGCCCTTTAATCCCCCATGGCTCAGTTTATACTTTTAGTGTACGACTCCATCTGGGACCTTATTATGCTGGTAAACAACCTCCTGGTACATATGATGTTAGTAATTCCGCGGCATTTGTAGTAATTAGGCTAATTGCTCCTATTTCAGGAAGAGGTAGGAATGTTACATTTGACAACTGGTTCACTAGTTGTGAACTTGTTACAGATTTACTAAAGAACCATAATTTGACATCAGTTGGGACTGTAAGGAAGAACAAGGCAGCCATCCCCAGAGTATTTTGGATGTAAAAGGCAGACCAGTGGAATCTAGTTTATTTGGTTAGAGCAATGAAATGACACTGGTCTCGTACATTCCAAAGAAGAAAACGAAGAAAAATGTCATCCTACTCAGTAGTATGCATCATGATGATGCAGTTGACCCCACATCAAAGAAACCTGAATTAGTATTGTTTTATAACAAAACCAAAGGCGGGGTTGACATAGCTGACCAACTCTGTGCATTGTAGAACTGCGCGAGGAACAGTAGGCGGTGGCCAATGACAGTGTTCTTCCAATTGCTGAATATAAACCAGGGCTGTGGAGTCGGAGTCAGGAGTCGGAGTCGTGGAATCGGTCAATTTTGAGTGGAGTCGGAGTCGGTGCAAATCCTTCAACTATAACCATAGCAGCCTAGGCCTAGGCCTAGCTCAATTTTATGAATAACCCTTCGTGGGCTGATGGGGTCCACTGGACCCCAAGCATATTTAAAAAATCTGCCATTCATTCAAATATTATTTTTAGAGCCTGGTCATCTATGACTTTTATTGTATGTAAGTATGGTATATACTCACAAAATATAAGAGAAAAATGTCACACCATTTGGAAGTGACAGGGTAGCAAACTTGAATGGGGTCTGCCTTACCCCACCTCGCCTGCAATGTGACTAATTTATTTTAATTTTTTTTTCAGATTTTTTCATAAATTTTCTTAGATTTTCACTCTAATGGCAACGTCAACTCCAATATCGACGTTTTATGCTCCTAGCAGGGTGGGAGAGGGAGATGTAGATGTAGACCAACCAAATTTGTCAGATGATAGTGAATCAGAAGTAGACTTATCTGATGCTAGTGAATATGAATATGTTGAACAATCTTCTGACAGTGACTTTAGTGGTTTTGATAGTGACAATGCAAGCGATGATGATGATGATGATGATGACAATGACAATATTGTGTTAGGGAAAGATAACTTTGTGTGATGCACTGAGCCTCCCCGGCTTAGACGAAATGTGAGGCAAAACATTGTTCGTGAAGAAGGTGGTGTTCATGAAAGTGTACTTACGCATGCTGCATCTGCTACTTTCAGCTTCTTTATCACAGATGAAACTGTTGAATTGGTTCTCGATGCAACAAATCAAAAAGGTGGTGCTCTCTATAGTGAAAAATGGAAACAGCTGGATTCTATTGAGCTGATGGCATGGCTAGGACTTCATCTCAGATCTGGGCTGGACAAAGATAGCTTCCGCCCAGTTGATGAATTATTTGGTACTAAGACCGGTCCACCAATTTATCGTGCTTCAAAGAAATAAAAAGGTCAATAAGATTTGATAACATGACTACTCGTGCGTGCAGAGCGAAGGAATGGTGAACAAGGCAAGTTGGCGCCGATATTCGAAGTTTGGCAGAAGTTTATTGAAGCATGTCAAATGAACTATAAAGCCAACACATATGTAACTGTGGATGAATCTCTACTCGCATTTCGAGGGAAATGCTCATTCAAAGTATACATGCCATCTAAACCAGATAAGTATGGCATAAAGGTTTGGAGTATGGCCGACGTTAAGAATGGGTATCTTCTAAATGGCCAGATATACAGTGGAAAAGGTCCTGAAGGTCCAGAACGCCACCAAGCCCAAAGAGTTGTTCGAGATCTTACTTCAACTATTGTGAAGTCAGGAAGAAATGTTACCACTGACAACCTGTTTACTGATGTTGACCTGGCCATAGAACTACTTGATAAAAATTTAACACTTAGGAACTATGAGGAAAAATAAACGCCAAATACCTAAATCATTTCAAGCCTCAAATGATCGTCAGCTCTATTCATCAAAGTTTGGCTTTAGTAGGGACCAGCATCTTATGATATGCAGCTATGTCCCAAAGGTAAGAAAGGCAGTTCTGTTATTAAGCACCATGCATTTCGACCAAAAAAAGCAGCAGGAAGAAACTTTCAAACCTGATGTAATTCTAGATTACAATGCCACAAAAGGAGCTGTTGATCGATTAGACCAACTTATCAAAACTTACTCATGTAAGCGCATAACAAACAGATGGCCATTAGTTATCTTCTACTGGATGGTAGATGTTGCAGCTTACAATGCTAGTTGCTGTTTCATGGAGAAAACCCCCGATGTGTATCGAGGGAATCAAAGGCGAAGGAAATTTCTGGCAGACTTAGCAGAACAGCTCTGCAAACCAGCAATCCAGAAACGTTCTGAGTCAGCTGGTAGATATTTGCCAAAGCATGTTAGAGCATGTATGGAGGCATTTATGGATGAGGTAGAAGCAGCACCCCAGCCAAGGCCTAATCCAGGAGGTAGGAAGAGATGTGGAAAGTGCCCGAGGAAGGTGGATAAGAAGACGAGAAAGTCATGCATAAAATGTGATGTGCCTCTTTGCGAAAGTCACTCCAACTATGTATGTGATGACTGTGTACAGTAAACATGGTTTCATATGTTCTATGTTTCTATTTCTTTATATTCTATAATCTATATTGTGAATATAAAAAGTGTTTCTGAGTGCTGAATTCTTTAAGTTAAAAAATTCTTAAATAAATGTTAAAAAAAAAAAGGGACACATGGTGAATTGGCTCCACGTGCCGTGTCCTGGGCAACATATGTACAAACTTTAGTATATATAAACTTAAGCATATGGAAGAAATTCACCATTGAAGTTTGGGGTCTGGGTAACCCCACATAGTCTTCTTTGTTAGTCGGTCCCACCTAGCCCACGAAGGGATGAAATAGATTTAACCTAATGTTTTAATATATATAATATAATATATAATATAACATATAATATAATATATATAATATAATATATATAATAAATATATATAAATATAAATAATATATAAATATAGTTGCTTATAATTAATTAACATAATTAATAAAAAGGAAATTTAAAAATTTTGTACTAGCAACCCTAAATCTTTTTCAGATTTTTAGATTTCAATTTGATAAGTAATGATAACAGCGTAATGTCACATCAAAAGTATAAATCTGCTGTTTTTTGAATATTTTTCACTCACTGCTGATGGAAAATATTACGTATGTCAGTGCCAAAAGGGCACTGATGATCAGGAAAAAATGTGATGCCAAAATTAGTGCCTTCTCAGGTGAAGGATCCAATGCTCCAACAAGAGCAGGAAATCTAAAACGCCACCTTCAACGGCATCATCCAAAGGATTACAAAATTGTGAATGAAAGGATGATGAAAGAAAGAAGAAGGCTGATGACAATTCAAGCACAAGTTCTCGTCAAACTACTGTCACAAAATATTTTATGAGTGAAAAAGTCACAGTGACCATGACAGCAGACAAATTTAAAGCATGCATAATTGAAATGGTTGTAAAGAATTCTCTCCCTCTAACATTTTTTTCAACCCCAGCTTTTGCTAATCTGAATGGGGAAATGGCAAATATACTTGGCATTTCATTAGAACGTGGCAACATTCGTAATATGATAATGGAAGAATCGCAAAAGCAGAAGCATGCACTAAAAGAATGTCTTCGAGGACGAATCCTGTTCTTAAAGATGGATTCCTGTACTCGCCATAGAGTAAACTACTGTGGAAAAGTGTTTCCACGAGAAAATAAATTTATGTTAAAATTTAAAGATTATCATTCTGTTTGTATAAATTAACATATTAATCCTTTAAAAGATATTATTCTGTTCATCTAAATTAAAATATGATTCCGTTACATTCTTAATTTTGTATAAAGTGTCTCATTGCCAGTGGAAAGCTTGGCGCCCTTTTTCTTAAGCCTAACGAAAACAGTGCTGCCACGTCTAATTTTAAACAGAGATTTCCAAATTGTAAATGTTCTTTTCAATTATTATAAATCACATGAAACAGTTAAGTGTAAAACTACAATTGTATAAATTCTTTTGCTAATATCCAATTATACCAATTCTCTTGTTAATATAATTATTAGAGTAAGATTTTGCAAGTTTAATAGTCTTCTGTAACACGTGGCACCACAGGGTTTCTCAAGGAGGAAATGAGCGCGCCTTGAGGGAGTCATGCCTCAGCTTTGAGAGGTAGGGAGTGAGAGTCTCGCCTCGGCCTCGAGTGGGTGTGAGTGTTCCGCCCTTGGGCCGGGCCGTTTTCGGCTGGTCCCCTTAGCTTTTTGATGTAAGCATTTGCTCGTTAATAACTTCTCTCTATCAAGTGTTGTATAAAGGATTTCATTTCTAATATTCTGTGTTAAACAAAGAAGGACAAAAGTGTGATGCGTCATTTTATAGCCTTCCAAGAAGAAGCATTCCCTTCTCTCAACGGGCCGAGAGCGAGAGGGTACGCCATCCATCAACCGAAGGTATAAATTGTTGTCTTCGAAATTCGCAGTCAGAATAAGTTAATTAAACGGTATAAACTTCCTTGTGGGTGCAAGGAAGCGACATACCGAGAACACCTGTGAAACGTCCTTGTGGACCGAGAAATTCATCATCATCATCTTTCGCCGACACTACTTTGCAATTAATATTCGCTTTATCGATGATAAAAAAGAAGTAGTCACGCGGACATTAGCAGTAAGAGATACTAAAGTACAGCATGCCAGTGATTATCTTGAAAAACTAGTAATGGATGTATTAAATGATTTTAACATCAGAAAGGACCAGGTATTGTCAATTGTAACGGACAATGCTTCCAACATGGTGAAAACACTTGAAAAATTTAACAAAAAAGTTGTGGAAGATTCAGAAGACAGTGACGATTATGTTGATGATTATTCTGAAGATAATGAACAAGTAATGGTGGTTGATGATCATGATAGTCACGATACATTAGATTCATTTGTGGATACTGCAGCAAGAATATCCAAAATCCATCATATGCGCTGCAGTGTCCACACACTGCAGTTGGCAATACGAGATGGCTTGAAAGGATAACATGCAGCTAATCTCATTGGAAGAATACGAAAAGTTGCTGTGGCAGCTAGAACGCCAAAACTAGAGACTATTCTGAAGCGACGAGCTGGCAAAGGAGCAATTTTGGACCAAGCGACTCGGTGGGGCAGCACATACATGATGATTCAACGGATTCTTGAAATAAAACCTTTCCTTAGCGACATGGCCTCCCCGGATGTCATCATGACAGGCTCAGTGGGATCAGGTAAAACAACTCGAGGGCTTACTTCGCCATCCTTATAACGTGACAAAAAAATTGCAATCAGATGATTTGACTCCTGGCTTATTCTATAAGGAGTGGAAGACGCTTATTTTCCGCCTGTCTCAAACTGGTGGCATACTAGCCGATGATATAAGGAATTCGATGATGCAGAGAGAAAAGCTTCTGCTAGACAATGATATTCTTTTGACTGCTATATATATGTTGATGCCATGTACAGAGTGACATTAACAGAAGCGCAGCAAATCAGAGCCAAAGCTACCTTATGTGATGTAGCCATACATATTAAAGGTCTACGAGATCATGGTCATGATGAATCCGAGGCAGTAGTTGGGCCACTTCATGGCAGTCATACGATTTCGTCGTCGTCATCAAATTCAGGCTCTGATGAAGAATTAGATTTTGAAAAACATCTGGACAGCCTAGAAAAATCAAAGCAAAAGCGATTGGAATTGGAACAGGAGGAACACCCCTAGAGTGCATTGGATAAATTCAAAATCAATTTCTATAAATCATTGGAGGTGGGAAAGATTGATCGTTCATCAAAGTTGACTGTGAAAGAAGCAATTGCTAAGTACCCCAAAATAGTCCAAGATGCTTCTATGACTGTTACGGCCTTGCCACCTACTCAAATTAGTGTAGAACGCTTATTTTCAGCCCTTAAAATCATCCGCTCTGACTTAAGAGCATCACTGAAAGAAGATTTAATGGAAGCGATCCTTTTTTTAAGAACAAATTCAGTTTAGGTTAGTACATTTTGTTACGGATGTTTATAATAATACAAAAACATCTTATTAATTTGCTAAACCAATAATAATCTTATTTTGTTTAAGCTTCAATCAGTTTGTATTTTGGGATTTATTGTAATTTTTTAATAAAGAGAAAAAAAGCCATTAAGGCATAGTTACAACCACTAAGTAACCTGATGAGTCATGTGGTGGTGACGAAATGCCTTGTTTATGAATCTCCATTGGCCTAATAAAGCTAATCGTAATCAATTTGGCCTTAACATTTCATCGGAGTCGGAGTCGTAATTATACAAGTCAGATTTCTGGAGTCTGAGTCGGAATGTTAAAATTTTTGGAGACGGAGTTGGAGTCGGCAAATTTTATCACCGACTCCACAGCCCTGATATAAACTGTGTTAACTCCTACGTTATACACAAAAATAACACACATCCACTCCCTCGGCGTAAATTCATCAAAAATTAGCATTGACCTCGTAAAAGAACATATGGAAATGAGAATGGATGCAAAGTATGTAAAACAGGGAGTCAAACAGAATATAGCCAAAGTGTTACCAAAAGCTGGACCATCACAGACTCCTAGTGTAGCTGCAAAAGGTCGCTGCCATTGCTGTAACAGGTCCGATGACAGAAAGAGTAAAATAAAATGCAGTATGTGCATGAAGTTTGTGTGCAAGCAGCACTGTGTAACTATGAATGTATGCGAAAGATGCAATGGGGATGAGTCACTTGATGATGACTAACACTTACTTTATTATAATTATTTACTATTATTATACACATTGTGTGGGCCACATTTCGGGCCGCAATGTAATGTTGGTTTATTCACTTAATAAATGTTAAAACGTTTTTCCTAAAAAAATAAAAGCAAGTATTTATTCTGTTGGGGTCCAATCAGACCCCAGAAGACTATTGATGGAAAATTTACCCGGAAGACTAACCGAGGGAATATCGGAATTGAGAATCTGACTGAAGGAAACGCCGGCAGACTTAATTCATTTATTTCATCGTGACCTTAATTGTCACTCGTAGACATAAGAACAATTCACTTATAGCCCGGTGAACTTACTTTAAAATATAACCTTGTGAACTTAAAAACTAAGCATTAATTAAAGTGCCTAAAATTAAAGTTTACTCTCAGTTAATCCAATCACAATTAATCCAAACTCGACGAGTGAAACAAGGGCTAAAGAAAGCTCCCAGATTCCGCAAGTGATCAGGGGGTCAGCGCACTCTGTTTAAAGGAGTAATCTCTTATGCCCGGTGGGACTAGCCAACCACGAACCCACCAAGTATAAAAGTATATTGCTTGGACTGTGTGTTTATTTTCTGACTTTTGCTCTTTCTACGCGTGCTAACAGGACATAATCTTCGTTTTATTAATTTCCCGTCAAACGAGTCAACGTCCAAAAAGACTCTTCCCCAACAAACAATTAATTAAGTTAACCCTAAATAGAAATAAATCTTCCGCTTTTATTACCAAACAAAGATGGGGCGAAAGTGTTCTTCAAGGAACTATCTTCCCTTATAATTCACTAAACATTATCCTTTTGAACCATCCAAAACAAATTAAGAGGCTTATTCTCGAAAATTATAAATGAAATCACTGCTGTGTGTGCAACCGTGGGTAGCTATTCACAATCCTGCGAGTATTTCCAACCCACTGCAAGTTTTTGAAAGGATTTAAAAATCCTGATAAGCCGTCTTATTTTCAATCCTCAATCGAACTGCCTCCTCTACAAGTACGCACAAGAAGAGCACCGATTAACCCAACGGTCGGGGATAGAGTATAACATTACCCAAGATATTAAGAAAGAATTATAAAATGATAGTTGTAGGAAATTTTGGTAGATAATACGTTTTGTTCACGGGGGAAAGAGGAAAGGATGGATCCCCAGCCCACTCCTTCCCCTCCTGTATCGCAGGAGATGCGGAGCTAGCTGCGCCTTTCGGCGGGCGGTGGGGTCGCCACATCCCTACGCCACAGAATATATAAGGAATAAGGTTTCTCCTCTTCCTTGGCCCTGTTTATCTTTTTTAATTCTCTTTGATGAAGTGGCTCCTACAAATTTGTGATTCTGAAACCCTATTCATAATATACATGAAAACTTCTCGTAATTCCAAATATTCCCATTCCAAGAGGGCACCACTGGAGCTTTCCTGAGCATTTACTTATATTTATTTATACGTTAAGTATCATATACATTTAATTATTGAATTTCAGAGACTTAAATTTAATATTTCTAAATAGAAATTAATGCAGGTAAATATCGAAAGCCAGTTCGCATGGTTAAAAACCTAAGTTATTGTTCATGGATAATAATAATAATAATGTGGAGCAAATGTGTGGAGCTTAAGGAAACATACTTGAACTGGTTGACTGCTAATCTTCCTCCTCTTTTCAATGGTCTTTCGCATTGGTTGCTGAAATTATAAAATAAAATACATTTTAGTGAAACCATTATTATCCTATAGTGTCATAATTTTATCCTCTTTTTGAAGTTAAAAAATTATAAAGCTCTAAGCAGATTAGAGTGAAGACGCAGGGTATTAGAACTAAACCTTTCTTATTTTAAAGTTGTTTAGGAAAACTTATCTAAATCAACTGGGGATTATTCATAATAGTATTTCTCAATCGCATATGAAATTATATTAAAAAGGAAAATAAATTTAAGCTAAACTATAAATGAATCGGAGATAAGAAATCCCACGATTGTGATAAGGTGCAAAAAACAAAAAACAAAAAAAAAATTGACATTATGATAACCACTCAAAGCAAATTTTTTTATTAATCTTCTTAAATACGAATATTTACCGTTTCTTCTTTTTATTCCAAAATTAAGATTTGTGAACCTCATACTTTATGAGAGGCAGTGTTTTCTGTATGTATGAGGCATCACGCGGCACAATGACGAATCAACCAACGGGCAAAAAATCCGTTTTCTATGGCATAGAAAAAGGAAATTTTGCCTGTTGGTTTATTCGTCATTTTAGCGCGCGACGCCTCATATCTACACACACACACACACACACATATATATATATATATATACAGAATGGCGCAAAAGTCAGGAACCATAGGCACATTTTAATAATTTGCGATTTAATGTGTTTTGTTCTTTTCAGATTTGTTGCTGAACCTATGGCACAGAAATTGACAATAGATGAACGGGTGGAAATAGTTTTAATGTGTGCAAGGCGTGGTAACACACACCGATCAGTTGTTACTGCTTTTAATGACAAACACCCTGAGAGGCGCCAGTTGTTCAGGTATCAGTGGGAAAACTGTTAACTCGCTTCAAAGAAACTCGAAGTGTTCATGATCGGCCGCGTAGTGGCCGGCCAAAAAGTTTAACCGATGCAGCAACATCACTAACGCTACTCAATCACTTCGAAAACAGCCCACATAAATCCTTAAGAAAGTTGTCCCAGGAAACGGGTGTCTCCAAAAGATCCATTCAACGAATTCTTACAACAAATCGTTTCCACCCTTACAAAGTCCAACTTGTTCAGGAACTGCACGGCGACGACACACACCGTCGTGTAGAGTTCTGCCAGTTGTTTCTCCAACATCGACAGCTTCAACGAAGGATCATGTTCAGCGACGAAACGATAGTTCACCTCAGCGGTCGTGTCAATAGGCATAATGCACGCTAATGGGCCAATGAGAACCCCCGCTGGATGGAGGAAGGACAAGTGCAAATTGGTCCGTACTTTTTCGACAGCAATGTAACAGGTGAAACATATCTGCATATGTTACAAACATTTCTAATGTCCATACTGGACGACATTCAATTGGCAGAACGGGCGATGTGGTTTCAGCAGGATGGTGCACCACCACATTTCGCAACCATCGTCCGGAGCTCTTTAGATGAAACATTCCCAAGCAAGTGGATCGGACGGCGAGGGCCCGTCGAATGGCCACCAACGTCTCCAGACCTCACGCCTCTTGACCTTTTCTTGCGGGGCCATCTCAAGTCGGTAGTCTTGCTGATCGACCCAGAACCATACGTTCTCTAAAGGATAAAATCACATCTGAGTGTGTCAAAATCAGTACCAATGTGTTAAGGAATGTTCAAACATCATGCATTCAACGCGTTAGAAAGTGTTTCCAAGTGGAAGGGCACCAATTCGAACATTTATTATAATTTAATAAAATGTGCCTGTGGTTTTTGACTTTTGCGCCATCCTGTATATAAAATGATATGCCTTTCCCGCATAAAGGAACCCGAAGCTCCTTATATGAAATAACTCTCAGCGTCTAATGCGTGCATCCACTGCTCATGCGCGAGACTCGGGTTGTTAAAGAAGGTCAAGTCGAACCACACCCGGGATGACTTTCTTACTTACTGATATACCACACGCCGTGGGCATAAACTCTGTGCCATTCAGCCAGTTCATATACTCTCGTTTGTTATAATAAATTATGTAAGCCACTCTCGTATCATTAATCACTCCCACTTAGTGGCTTACCATACGTAAACATCAATGAACATCATCCCAATGCCCGAGAATCTATAGGGGTTCACTGTTACTCCAAGGCCAGTGGTATTGAATTCCGTTCACGTCCGTCCAATCTTCTTCATTTCGGTGTCAGAAGAGATACCCCAATCTTCATTTATATATATTAACCCCTCCGTCTATGGCCTTGGGCAGTTCGAAGTTGACGGGAGTTCTTGGTTAGGTGGCAGCAACGGATTTGTTACTCTGGAGTAGCTGGTACCGTATAGGGAATCGCAGTAGTTTCTCTTATACTACTCTCCGATTTCTTCTTGTAGTGGATCGGAGGATTCTGTGGAGCTTACTAAATTCTCTGAAGGTTCCCCGATTCTTCTTGTAACGTATCGGGAAATTATTTTTCTCTATTTAAGACTAAGTTCTCTGAAGAGAGCAAGGCTCGAAGAAGACAAAGATATTTTCTTACTGTAGTTTACTGATAAAATGTTACAGGTAATGCTCAGCCTTTAAGTTAGATCAGACAATCAGAATGAATACTGGAGAAATTTTAAGTTTATATACTAATTTTTTTAATGCTTACCTGTTTTGTTTTTTTATTCTCAAGAGGCTGAAATATTTTGCAAAATATTTAAAAATAAGGTAAATATTTTAGCTGTAGCAATGTCTAGACAGATAAGCAAGATATTTGAAGATGAAGCCATATTTTTGTTTTAAACCGCATATTGACAGATCTGATGTTATCATGATCTGCCGAGTTCACTAAAAATGAAAATTGAAATATGAATTTTATTTTGAATTACAATTAAACATCCATATGAGCAAAAATTAAATGCTGAAAATTTAAAATTAAGTGTTAAGCAGGACATGACCATCTTTTACAACGAAGAGACTGTATAAAGAAAATGAACATTGCAGAATTTAACAAGATTACATTATTAAGCTAAATCTAAAAAAAATGATTAAGTAATTTAAAAAGAACTAATTCAGCAATTATTCAGCAAAAATAAAATAGAAAAAACAAAAATTTATCCGAACTCGTGTCAGCGTTATGCGAATTTGGACTCTATATGTAAAAATGAATACAAGAATATAAATATATACGAATATAAGAATTATATGAATATAAGAATATATGCATATAGGAATTATTTAAAAAAAAAAAACCCGACAAAGATCGAAGATGAAATTGCGAAATTTTCAGGGACTAAAAGCGAGAACAAAATGTAACACGTTCAAGGAAATTAAAAAATTTAAGGTCAGCTTCGAATTTCATGTCCAAATTTCTAAAGGAATTTCTCACACATTGAGAAATTTTGTGCAAGACAATTCTTGAGAGAAACAAAATTATCGTTTTAGATACAGTATATATAGGAGAGTTGGCGTCAGGAAGGGCATCCGGCCGTAAAATTTATTGCCAAAACCAGAGGATGACATGCAGACAATATCGAGGGGTATAACTAGAAGAGACAGGATAAAGAACGACAGTCAGGGAGGGGGGGGTGAAAATTATGGAAATTTCAAAGAAGGCTCAAAAGAGAAGAGTGGCATGGTATGGACATGTAATGAGAAGAACCTGACGGAGATGGCACAAGATAGGGCGGAGTGGAGAAGTATTCGTAACAGCGACCGCATATAAATGGGACTAATAATGCTGCTGAAGTAGATTCATTGTTCATTTTTACAGGGCTCGTCCCTCTAGAATGATATTAATACAATACTATAACATCCTAACTAATTCTAATTAGATGATAACTAATGGTTTTTATAATACAGATTTATATACAACACATGAGTTGGGATGGTTAAGTCTAGTTCACGTGATCTGGGTGCGCACTCTTGGTCGTGCATAAATAGTTTCACATCGTTCGGTGTCTCTGGTTTTCTTTCGTTCTAAGAATGATCTTTTTACTACAAAAATACCGAGGATAATAGCACACATAATAATGATACTAACGGCAGATGTTGAAAAAATTGTTACAGGTTGTAGTATTTGTGTAAAAATGAACCATAAATAATTCCCATATTCCTATATTATCTTATCCTTCATGTAATTCTTGTATTCATTTATATAGTCTCTGTATCCATTGTAAGAAAAAGTATCCATTTTAAAAATTCATGTGTTATATGGTTCATGTATAATCTTATATATTTAACTTTATATAATGCCTATACTCCTATGTATGTACGTGTGTGTATTCATTTTTACATAAGGACCAAAATCGCCCAACGCGAGTTTGGATAAAAATATTTGATTCACTTTCAACTTTGCTAAATAATTGGTGACCTGTGTTTTTTAAAATCTCATAATCATTTTTTTTAGATTTCGCTTAATAAGGAATCCTGTTAAGCTTTGCAATGTTCACATTTTGTATACACTCTCTTTCGTTATAAACAATGAGATCATGTCTTGCCTAAGCATTAAAATTGTACATCTTAAACCTTAAAATTTCACTCATATGCATATTTTAGTGTAAAGATGCATAGTCCGATTTCACTTTAGTTAACTTGGCAGATCATGATAACATCAGATCTGAAAAGTCGCGGTTTAAGATAAAAATATGGTTTCGTCTTCAAATATTTTGTTTACTCGTTCAAGCCTTACCACAGCTAAAAAATTTACTTATTTTTAAATATTGTGCAAAAATAATACAGCCTTCTTATCATTTAATAATAATAATGTTAGCAGTTTTTGGGTATATAAACCCATTCAAATTCAGCCATTGTCATTCAGAAGCTAATTCAGAGGCTGAGCACTACCTGTATTTTTTTAGCAGTAAAATTACAGTTGAAGCTAGTTTTTACCTTATCCTTCGAGCCTTGCTCTCTTCAGAAAAACTTAGAAAACTTTCCGGATACGCTATAAGAAGAATCCGGAACCTTCAGCATTTAGATTGCAAATCTACCAGAGTCCTCCGAGCCACTATAGAAGAACTCGGAGAGTAACATAGAAGAAAAACCACTTCAAGGCACCTATCCGTTGCTTGCCTCCTAAACCAGAACCCCCGTCAATCCGAACCACCCCAGGGCCATAGACGGAGGGTTAACAACTGGCGACCCTTTAACCAGGATCTTCACGACTCCAGGATTCTTCCAGTCCTCCAGACCCTTTAACCAGGATCTTCACGACTCCAGGATTCTTCCAGTCCTCCAGACCCTTTAACCAGGATCTTCACGACTCCAGGATTCTTCCAGTCCTCCAGACCCTTTAACCAGGATCTCCACGACTCCAGGATTCTTCCAGTCTTCCAGACTCTGGAACCAGAACCAACACCCAGTTGACCGGCGTGTCACGACTTCGAGTTCGTCACATCCACCCGTGAACCGGTGCGTTACGACTCCAAGTTCTTCACGCCTACTTGTCATCTAGGAACAAGTGGCCAGCCAGACACGTCTTCAGGACACACCTCAAAAGGATTTCGCCATAGGAATCTTGTTAAGTACAAAACTCTTTTTTTTTAAATAATTTCTAAACATTTGAAAAGTAATTATTATTAACAATTAATATTTAGTACTGAGCCAGAATTAACAAAAAAACACAGTGAACACTACAGACACCAGTGATACACTCTTGTTATTGAAAACAGTATTGTCACAGTTATTTTCAGTTATTTTTACTATTCTAGTTAGTATATTATAATTTTATTTAATGTACCAAACGTAGTATTACCATACCATCACGTACATTTGAGTGAAATTTTGTTTACATTTTTATTTTTGTTTGCAATCTTTTAAAATTTCCCCGAGTTAGGCAAATTGTTGTGCATTATTTTTTTTAGATAGTGTAGTTAGGAAAACCCCTTAAGTGATCATTCCATGAATTAAGATCGGTCAAGCAGACCTAATTAGAACATTAATAAGTACCTTCACATATGAGCGATTCAGACGGTGCGCTTTCTGACATCGAAGAATTACCTACACCCATTTTTCCACCTACCCCGCGCCCTTCAAACATATTCCCAAACACACAAGTCAGTATGTCTCAGTCTCAAACCCCCGCCCCAGCATATATTAACTTAGGCAGATTAGTAAATCTTCCTCATACTGTTTTAATTTTTAAGGGGACCATAGATAATCGTTTTGTTGAACCGCGCGTAAGACCTTGGGTTGAGTCTTTAGAGCAACATTTCTTACGCGAGAATATTACCGATGATGATATAAAAATCAGAGAAGCAAAAAGATTTATTGACCCTAAAGAGGGAAATGCCCATGACACAGTCACTTACGTCCCATCAATTAGCGAAGCTATAACATGGGACGATTTTAAACAAAACCTATTAGAATTTTTTAAAGAAATAACCCTTGCACAACCCTTAGCCACATTAGAAGCAGTCTTCCAAGTTAAATGGAAGAAAGAGGAACACGAGGATTTAAACAATTTTATTACACGTACACACAAACTTGTAGGAGAAGCCCTCCGGGCCGCAGAAAATGCATGTGGCATAACTTTTACTTCGAAACAAAGAAATCTAATAGTAGCCACAACCATTTACCAAAACTTACCCGGAGCGCCTAAAAAAAAGTTTCAGGAGTTTTTAAATGTTGACAAACCTGTCAGTGTAGCCATAAACAAAACACGGGAACATCACCCCGATTTAGCAAACCAAACCTACCGAAAGGGTAGAGAAACCCCTGTACAGTATATTCAGCAGCAGCCACAACACCAATACCAACAGCAACAACAACAACAATATAAACCAAGGCAAATACAGGGAACACCCCAGAAACAAGCCCCCCAAACCCAGAATACACGCCCTCCTCCACAGTGTTTTAACTGTGATAGTTTCGGGCATATGATAAGTCAATGTAATTACCCCTCGTATTGCTCCCACTGTCACGAACATGGTCATCGCCGTGGCGATCGCCAAAAGTGTGCTGATAAAGCCCCTGCAGGGTATAGACCCCACTTTCAGAAACCAAACCAACCACGTCCCCAAAACGTATCCCAAAAGTCAACCAATCCCCAGAAACCAGTCCATTCCCAGCCTCAGTCGAACTACCAACCCAATAAATCACGACCACAGGGTCACCCACACTCTTACCCCATGTATAAACCCCAATACAACCAGCAAGGTCAACTAGTTCGGTACGTAGAAGTACCCGGGGAGGAATCATTTTCCCCAGAGAACAGTTTTCAAGAACACCCTTCAGCGTATGATATCCCGTAGAATATGATCCAGGTCCTCCCATAGAAGACCATGTGATCCCTTTTTTAGACCCTACATTGGAGGCAGCAGTTCAACCTCCTCCCTCCTAAATTACAGTAGTAAGCCCAGATACGCACACAAACTCCCCATCAGGATAATAGGTGCGGACCTCTTAGATTTAATAATAAATTGTAGTACGGATAACCAAGATTTAACTGCTCTCCTAGATACAGGAGCACACGCAACGTTAATTAAGAAACAATGCGTAGATGAATTACTAGAGAGTACAATTATAAATATGAACTTAAGGCACCATCCTGCCAACTTAGAGGAGTTACGGGCACACCCATACCCACATATGGAGAAATTGAGTTATATTTAGAAATTGGAAACGCGGTATACCCCGCGAAATGTTGTATAGTGGACACAGTCGCCACCTTTCAGACAGACATCCTACTAGGGATGGATTTTTTTAACCGGAATCAATGGGAGATTTACCCAGCCGGAAAGTTAGTAAAGTGTCGAAATAGGACACACCATCTCCGCGAGGATGACAGACAACTTAATGCTAATAGACTTAGCTCAGTTCAGATTTCCGAAAGAAATAGGAAACCCCCTCTACTTGATAGCAGATCAAGTCGGCCGGTTGCATCCAGAGGGACAACCGCTCCAGAAATCAGACCCCAGGGTAATCAGTTCCAGTTGTTGAATCCAGTTGGATCAACCCAGGCAGTTTCCAGACAGTCAGTTTCCAGTCAGTCAGTTTCCAGTCAGCCAGTTTCCAGTCAGCCAGTTTCCAGTCAGCCAGTTTCCAGTCAGCCAGCTTCAGTTCAGCCAATAAGGCAAATTTTAGTCGCCGAACCAGAATCAGATTCACAATTTTTCATATGCCCTACCGAGCATATAACAGTAGCACCTTATGAGAAGATTTGTTTCCTAGCAAAAGTAGTTAACAGTCAAGGAAAATTATTAGAGTCAGAGCGTACTCTGATTACAGAGAAAAGTAATTTCAAAAGAGATGTTCTTATTGCCCAAGTCCTTAGTCAGAGTCAGAATTCAGCTATCCCTGTTGTTTGTTTAAACAAAGGAGAAAGATCTATAGAATTAACTTCAAATCAGAAAATAGGAACTGTTTCCACAGTAGAAATAGATTCAGATTTCCCCATCAGTACGATAAATCGTGTTTCCAGTTCCTTAGAATTAAAGCCTTCAATATTAAAAGAAGAATATAAGAAATGTCTGAAGCACTCCCTTCAGGAGTCACCAGCTTTACAGGATCCCAAACTAATGGAATCACTTCTCGATTTCCTGATAAGAAATAAAGATGTGATTGCCCTAACCGGAGATCCTCTGGGCCGAACTAATTTGGTCCCTTTTGAAATCAAGTTGGAACCCAATTCCAAACCCATTTTCATTCCTCCCTATCGGGTTCCACATTCTCAGTTAGTCACTATTGAGGAACACATCAAGGACATGTTGGAGCAGGATGTCATTCAGCCTTCAGCTAGTCCCTGGTCCGCTCCTATGATTCTCGTCTCCAAAAAGGACGGAACATCTCGCCCTTGTATAGATTTTAGACGCCTGAATAACATTACCATCCCAGACCGTTTCCCGATTCCAAACATGCAGGAAACAATTCTGAACGTAGGGAAAGCGAATTTTTTTTCATCCCTCGATTTAGCATCAGGTTATTGGCAAATGGAGGTCAGTCCCGAATCTCGGGCATTGACTGCTTTCTCCACTAACCGAGGCCATTACGAATTCCAGGTTTTACCTTTCGGAGTCCGAAATGGGCCTGCTAATTTCTCTAGGTTGATGAATATAGTCCTTTCCGACCTATTAGGTGTCGAAGCTCTCGTGTATCTTGACGATATTATCGTCTATAGTTCGGACATAAAAACACACTTTCAACGCCTTCATAATGTGCTATCACACTTGAGAAAAGCACACCTTAAACTGAAGCTTGCAAAGTGCAATTTTTTACAAGAATCCCTGGTATACCTAGGATTCCTACTCTCGTCCACAGGAATTAAACCTGATCCAGCCAAACTCGAAGCCCTGGAAAGGTACCCTGTACCCAAGACCATCGACGACGCCCGTGCATTTATTGGTTTTGTCGGATTCTATCGGAACTTTATCCCCCAATTTTCGAATATTGCTAAACCCATTACTAATTTGTTCCAGAAAAATTCGAAATTTAACTGGGAATCCGATCACCAACATGCCTTTGAAACTTTAATTAATAAACTAACCTGTCATCCCATTTTACAATATCCTGATTACACAAGACCCTTCATCATAGCCACAGATGCTTCCTCCTATGGACTAGGAGCCGTCCTGTTACAGGACGTAGACGGTGTGGAATTACCCATTGCTTATGCCAGTCAACTTCTCTCTGCACCTCAACGGAATTATTCCACTACGGACCGAGAGGCCCTAGCGGTATATTGGGCTTTGAAAAAATTCCGAAATATCGTCTATGGCTACGATGTAACCATCAAGACTGATCATAAGCCACTCACGTACCTCTTCAAGGACAAGCTACTTGAAGGACGATTGAGTAGATGGGCTCTGTTGATTCAGGATTTTGCAGCGAAAATCGTATACAAACCGGGAAAACTGCAAGTTATTCCAGACGGATTGTCGAGACTCAAGCCCGACGCCCGAGTGAATAAAATAGGACTTCTTCCTGTGTTCGACTACGAGTGTCTGCAATACTCCCAACAACAGGACCAACACACCCAAAACCTTCGGGCGCGCCTGGAACAAAAGGAACCATCGAAGGTAAAAGAACAGTACAACCTCAAAGATGGGCTCGTACATTTCAGGAACGAAGATGGAAACGACCTCGTGGAGATACCAAAGGATCTCGTTGATATAGCCATTGGACTTTGTCACGACTCACCTTTTTATGGACACATGGGGCCGGATCGCACCATCAAAAGTCTTTTGGAGCGATACCATTTTCCCGAGATGAACAGAACGGTACATGAATACATCGCCGAATGTCCGTCGTGTTTAAAGCATAAGGGCAACGTACCATCCACCGCTCCAATGCATAAATATCCAGTATGCCAGAGGCCCTGGCAAAGAACTGGAATGGATATACTGGGACCATTTCCCAAAACATCAAAGGGAAATCAGTACATCATTGTGTTTACGGACCACTTCTCGCGTTACAGCGAAGTAGCCGCCATTCCAGATCAGACCTCGGAAACTGTGGCAAGAGCCCTAGTGGAACGCGTCATCCAAAACCATACCACTCCTTCCATCCTAATCTCGGATAACGCCCGTAGTTTCACTTCCAAACTGTTCGAGTCACTTTGTAACATGTGTAGAATTAAAAATACACACATTGTGGCATACCACCCGCAGGCAAACGGCTTAGTGGAAAGACACAATCGAAAGATCTTGGAAGCCCTGCGCCACGTTGTCGATGCATCCTCCCGTACATGGGATGATTCCCTTCCCATGGTACAAACAGCCATCAACAATGGCTATAATGTGTCCATCGGGGACACCCCTCATTTCGTTCTATATCACTACGACAAGCGTCTACCTTTTGATTTGCCCGACCAAACCGACCCGGCAGTCCTAACATCTTCCGAAATGGCAGAAGCAAATCAGCAACTAGCTGAACGATCTTTCAAGATTTTTGACATAATCCGCTATGCCCTCGACCAACGAAACCAACAGATGGAGCAAGAACAACATAGGCGTCATCCCCGTCAACGGACTATAATCGTTGGTATGCGATGTTATCTGAAGAGCGTGAAACCGCCAGGGGCTCATCGCAAATTATACCCGAAATGGGATGGCCCATATAGGATTATGAAAGACCTCGGAAAAAATCGTTATGAAATCCTCGACCTCCGGGATCATTCCAAACTAAAGATCATTCACGCTGACAATTTGAAGATAGCTTCCGAGCAACACCTTCCCAAAAAACAGCTGCCAGGCGTTCGAGCCGCCTATCCTTCAAAAGGTCAAGATATTAACAAATCGGGCAGGGATCAAAAAACTGAAGTAGTCACCGCGGGAACCGCTACCCATGACGAAGATTGGTACCTCGTAATACCACCATTACTCGAGGCAATCTCTGAACAAGAGGAGGCCCCAGAGCCAAGCGTCCCATCGGACCCAGACCCTGGAGAAACCCCTTCGAGAGAATCACTCAGTGGAACTCCACCACTCATCTCCTCTGTCACCACCCTCGCCGATTGATGATCGACGCACGGACCCGACATACCGCCCGCAAATGCATCACCCACGTGAACTAGAACCTTCACATAAGAAACGAACCCGCTCAGAATCCGAGCTCAACGGTCGACCCCCATTGCCACCAAAACGAGGCCGACCCCTTCGCCCACCAACACAAGTATCCACACAAACTACCCCCAGCTCCGTATAACTTAAGGCGTAGAAATGAATAAAATTGTCCCCCTTATAATTTTCCAAATTATTTACTCTTGTAGACCTAGCATTAAAATTTCTACCGGAGTTGTTATAGAAAAACTTGCAGAAGGTAAATTTTTGAAAGGGCATGCAGACCTTTATATAAATTTGCAACCCCCTGCTAGAATTAAAATCAATCTCCTTCAGATAGCGACGTCCGGCATTGCCGATTCCCGCAACGAAATAAACAACTCATCTGCCCTCCACTCAAACCAGTTATTCTTCCCACTACTAGGTCTTGCTTTGTCGATTTAATTCGTGACCGGCATGCCCCGTATGTTCATTTAAAAATTTCATTCCCCTAAAACCATCCAACTACGAATTGGACCAGACATCTGGGTTTCCTTCGCGAACAGGACTGCCGCTACCCTCGAGTGTCCATCAAATTATTCTCTCATTACAATCCCTATGATTATTCGGCTACCAATTGGTTGCTCCTTGCGTTCAAAAGCCCTCCAAATATACAACCCGTATAAGGTTACCCTTAATAACTCATACCCATTTCCGTCGCAAATTAATTTAAACCCGTCATAGAGATCTTAAATCTCTCCATAAAACCTGTAACCATCCTACCCGAACTGCATGCCCCTGAATGGAATGATCAATTGAGCCGGTTTAAACTTTCGGATGATAACCAAAAACCTCTTACAAATACTACAACCGGTAACCATTTTCTCAACATCTGCCGTTAGTATCATTATTGTGTGTGCTATTATCCTCGGTGTATTTGTGATGAAAAGATCATTCTGGGAACAAAGAAAACCCAGTGACACGGAACATGAAACTATTTATGCACGACCAAGAGTGCGTACCCAGACACGTGAACTAGACTTAAACCACCCGACTTATGTTGTATATAAATCTGTATTATAAACAATAGTTATCATCTAGTTAGCCTTAGTTAGGATGTTACGTTATTATATTAATATCATTCTAGAGGAAGAGCCCTGTAAAAATGAACCATAATAATTCCCATATTCCTACATTATCTTATCCTTCATGTAATTCTTGTATTCATTTATATAGTCTCTGTATCCATTGTAAGAAAAAGTATCCATTTTAAAAATTCATGTGTTATATGGTTCATGTATAATCTTATATATTTAACTTTATATAATGCCTATACTCCTATGTATGTACGTGTGTGTATTCATTTTTACATAAGGACCAAAATCGCCCAACGCGAGTTTTGGATAAAAATATTTGATTCACTTTCAACTTGCTAAATAATTGGTGACCTGTGTTTTTAAATCTCATAATCATTTTTTTAGATTTCGCTTAATAAGGAATCCTGTTAAGCTTTGCAATGTTCACATTTTGTATACACTCTCTTTCGTTATAAACAATGAGATCATGTCTTGCCTAAGCATTAAAATTGTACATCTTAAACCTTAAAATTTCACTCATATGCATATTTAGTGTAAGATGCATAGTCCGATTTCCACTTAGTTAACTTGGCAGATCATGATAACATCAGATCTGAAAAGTCGCGGTTAAGATAAAAATATGGTTTCGTCTTCAAATATTTTGTTTACTCGTTCAAGCCTTACCACAGCTAAAAAATTTACTTATTTTTAAATATTGTGCAAAAATAATACAGCCTTCTTATCATTTAATATAATAATGTTAGCAGTTTTTGGGTATATAAACCCATTCAAATTCAGCCATTGTCATTCAGAAGCTAATTCAGAGGCTGAGCACTACCTGTATTTTTTTAGCAGTAAAATTACAGTTGAAGCTAGTTTTACCTTATCCTTCGAGCCTTGCTCTCTTCAGAAAAACTTAGAAAACTTTCCGGATACGCTATAAGAAGAATCCGGAAACCTTCAGCATTTAGATTGCAAATCTACCAGAGTCCTCCGAGCCACTATAGAAGAACTCGGAGAGTAACATAGAAAAAAACCACTTCAAGGCACCTATCCGTTGCTTGCCTCCTAAACCAGAACCCCCGTCAATCCGAACCACCCCAGGGCCATAGACGGAGGGGTTAACATTTGTAAAAGGTTATTCTGGTTATTATCTGAAATTTTAAAACGACTCAATTGATCATTCCATTTAGGGGCATGGAGTTCGGGTAGGATGGTTACAGGCTTCATGTAGAGATTTAAGATTTTCATAACGGGTTTAAATTTAATTTGCGACGGGAAGGGGTATGAGTCATTAATGGTAACCTTATAAGGGTTGTATATATTTCGAAGGTTTTTGAACGCAAGGAACAACCAATTGGTAGCCGAATAACCGTAGGTATTTTGATGAGGGAATAATTTGACGGACACTCGAAAGTAGCGGTAGTCCTATTCGCGAAAGAAACCCAGATGTCTGGTCCAATTCGGAGTTGAACGGTTTTAGAGGAATAGAATTTCGTGAAAAAACATACCGGGGCATGACGGTCACGGATTGAGTCGATAAAGCAGGACCTAGTGGTTGGAAGAATTACTGGTTTGAATGGAGGGCAAACGAGTTGTTTGTTCGTTTGCGGGAATCTGCAATGCCGGACGTCGCTATCTGACATCATAGAATATGCTGAAGGGTCTTTGGTGAGGAAAAGATAAGGTGGTACTGTGGGTAGATACAATCGATAGAGATTAGAATTGTTTTGGTAGGGTGTTGGGAAAGGGTGAAATTTGTATACGTCATAAGTGAGTACATCGAAAAGTGGCACAATCATGAGGCAAGTATAGGGCGTGTTCATGTACAGTCCAGGTGTATTCTAGAAATTGGAGGTAATTAGTATGGTTGAGTGTGAATATGGGTGATAATTTTAATTGTGTCTGAAAGGTGTTCATCAAGGGCTGAAGTGTATCCCATGGCATTAGTGTGGAAAGAATGATTTTGCTATGGGCTAGCTGGGTCGCACGCAAAACTTTGGAATGAATCGTAATTATTTGTTGCAATATTTGTCGATTAGGGTTACTTGGAGGTTATTTCTACTAACTGTAAATATCTTTCGTGTTCTTTGTATTAGCTAACAGGGATTCAAGGTATGTAAATTTGTTCGAAAGGCGTGGAGGAAGCGATTGTTTTCGTGTAGTGACTCAATGATTTGTTCTAAAATGTGTCCATTATATTGTCGATTCCGCGCGGAGAGATTCAATTTGAGTCAATTCTTTTAATGTCTTCCTTGGTCGCTAATCTGAATAAACCTTTGAATATTTTTCCTCCCATATCTATCAATCCACTTTTATTTCTTGATTAAATTTTGCTGAGTTTTGTGTTCCAGTTTGTATCCATGGTAACGCTAATAAATCTGATAGGGTGTGGTGCTGTAGTTTGAATATTTTCGAAAATATATTTTCTAATAGAACGCGATTAATCTGGTCTGTTCCCGGGATATGTTTAACAGAACCGTGGAATTTTACTTTAAATGCTTTTAATTGGATTTTTATCTGAAGGAGATTGGTTTTAATTCAAGCAGGGGTTGCAAATTGATGAAAAGGTTCGCGTGTCCTTTCAAATATTTACCTTCTGCAAGGTTTACTGTAACAACAACGGTAGAAATTTTAATGCTAGGGCTACAAGAGTAAATAATTTTCAAATTATAAGGGGACAATTTTATTCATTTCTACGTCTTAGATTATACGGAGCTGGGGGTTGCCGTGTGGATATTTGTGTTTGTTTGCGGAGATGGTGGAGTTGGAAGAGATGGTGGAGTTGGAAGAGATGGTGGAGTTGGAAGAGATGGTGGAGTTGGAAGAGATGGTGGAGTTGGAAGAGATGGTGGAGTTGGAAGAGATGGTGGAGTTGGAAGAGATGGAGTTGGAAGAGATGGTGGAGTTGGAAGAGATGGTGGAGTTGGAAGAGATGGTGGAGTTGGAAGAGATGGTGGAGTTGGAAGAGATGGTGGAGTTGGAAGAGATGGTGGAGTTGGAAGAGATGGTGGAGTTGGAAGAGATGGTGGAGTTCCACTGAGTGATCATCTAGAAGGGGTTTCTCCAGGAACTGGTTCCGATGGGACTCTCGGTTCTGGGACCTCTTCTTGTTCAGAGATTGGCTTGAGTACTGGTGGTATTACGAGGTACCAATCTTCGTCACGGGTAGTGGTTTCCGCGGTGACCACTTCGGTTTTGTGGTCCCTGCTGGATTTGTTAATACCTTGATCTTTCGAAGCGTAGGTGGCTCGAACCCCTGGCAGATGTTTTTTGGGAAGGTGTTGTTCGACAGCTATCTTCAGATTATCAGCGTGAATGAGCTTTAGTTTGGAATGGTCTCGGAGGTCGAGAATTTCGTAACGGTTTCTTCCGAGGTTTTTCATAATCCTACAGTATATGGGCAAACCCATTTTGGATATAATTTGCGATGAGCACTTGGTGGTTTCACGCTCTTTATGTAACATCGCATACCGACGATTATAGTTCGTTGACGGGGATGACGCCTCTGTTGCTCTTGCTCCATTTATTGGTTTCGTTGGTCTAGGCATATCGGATTATGTCAAAAATTTGAAAGATCGTTCAACTAGTCGCTGATTTGCTTCTGCCATCTCGGAAGGTGTTACAACTACCGGTCGATTTGGTCAGGCAATCAAAGGTAGTCGTTTGTCGTAATGATATAGGACGAAATGAGGGGTCCCCGATGGACACGTTATAGCTGTTGTTGATTGCTGTTTGCACCATAGGGAGGGAATTATCCCAGGTACGGGAGGATGCATCGACAACATGGCGGAGGGTTTCTAAGATCTCGCGATTGTCTTTCCACTAAGCCGTTTGCCTGCGGATGGTATGCCACAATGTGTGTGTTTTTAATTTTACACATGTTACAGAGTGACTCGAACAATTTGGAAGTGAAACTAAGGGCGTTATCCGAAATTAGGATGGAAGGAGTAGTATGGTTTTGGATGACGCGTTCCACTAGGGCTCTTGCCACAGTTTCCGAGGTCTGGTTTGGAATGGCAACTACTTCGCTGTAACGCGAGAAGTGGTCCGTAAACACAATGATGTATTGGTTTCCCTTTGATGTTTCGGGGAATGGTCCTAGTATGTCCATTCCAGTTCTTTGCCAGGGCCGTTGGCATACTGGATATTTATGCATGGGAGCTGTGGCTGCTACGTTGCCTTTATGTTTTAAACAAGACGGGCATTCAGCGATGTAGCCATGTACCTTTTTGTTAATTTCAGGAAAATAGTATCGCTCCAAAAGACTCTTGATGGTGCGATCAGGCCCCATGTAGCCATACAGAGGTGAGTCGTGACAAAGTCCGATGGCTATATCTACGAGATCCCTTGGTATTTCCACAAGGTCGTTTCCATCTTCGTTCCTAAAATGTTCTTTTACCTTTGATGGTTCCTTTTGTTCCAGACGAGCCCGAAGGTTCTGGGTGTGCTGGTCCTGTTGTTGGAAGTATTGCAGGCATTCGTAGTCGAACACATGAAGAGTTTCTATCTTATTCACTTGGGTGTCGGGATTGAGTTTCGACAATCCGTCTGGAATAACTTGAAGTTTTCCGTTTGTATACGATGTTTGCCGCAAAGTCCTGAATTAACAGAGCCCATCTACCCAACCGTCCTTCAAGTAGCTTGTCCTTGAAGAGATACGTGAGTGGCTTAAGGTCAGTTTTGATGGTTACATCGTAGCCGTAGACGATATTTCGGAATTTTTTCAAAGCCCAATATACCGCGAGGGCCTCTCGGTCCGAATGTGGAATAATTCCGTTGAGGTCCAGAGAGAAGCTGACTGGCATAAGCAATGGGTAATTCCACACCATCTACGTCCTGTAATAGGACGGCTCCTAGTCCATAAGAGGCGGCGTTTGTGGCTACGAGAAAGGGTGTGGTGTAATCGGGATATTGGAAGATGGGATGACAAGTTAGTTTACCGATTAAAGTTTCAAAGGCATGTTGGTGATCAGATGTTCGAAAATGTTCGAAATGTTCGAAAATTGCGGGATAAAATTTCGATAGAATCCGACAATTCCAATAAATGCACGAGCATTGTCAATGGTTTTAGGTACAGGGTACCTTTCCAGTGCTTCAAGTTTGGCTGGATCAGGTTTTGTGGATGATAGTAGAACTAAATACACCAGGGATTCCTGTAAGAAGTTGCACTTTACAAGTTTCAGTTTAAAGTGTGCTTTTCTCAAACGTGATAGCACATTCTGAAGACGTTGAAAGTGTGTTTTTATATCCGAACTATAAACGATAATATCGTCAAGATAGACCAGAGCTTCGACACCTAATAGGTCGGAAAAGACTATATTCATCAACCTAGAGAAATTAGCAGGCCCATTTCGGACTCCGAAAGGTAAAACCTGGAATTCGTAATGGCCTCGATTAGTGGATAAAGCAGTCAATGCCCGAGATTCGGGACTGACCTCCATTTGCCAATAACCAGATGCTAAATCGAGGAATGAAAAGAAGTTAGCTCTCCCTAAGTTCAGAATTGTTTTCTGCATGTTTGGAATATGGAAACGGTCTGGGATGACAATATGGTTTAGGCGTCTAAAATCTATACAAGGGCGAGATGTTCCGTCCTTTTTGGAAACAATAGTCATAGGAGCGGACCAGGGACTAGCTGAAGGCTGAATGACATCCTACTCCAACATGTCCTTGATGTGTTCCTCAATAGTTACTAATTGGGAATGTGGAACCCTATATGGAGGAATGAAGATGGGTTTGGAATTGCGTTCCAGCTTGATTTCGAAAGGGTTTAATTCTAAGGAACTGGAAACACGATTTATAGCACTGGTGGGGAAATCTGAATTTATTTCTACTATAGAAACAGTTCCTATTCTCTGATTTGAAGTTAATTCAATAGGGCTTTTTCCTTTGTTCAAACAACAACAGAGATAGCTGAATTTTGACTATGACTAAGAACTTGGGCAATAAGAACATCTCTTGAAGTAAAAAAATCACGAATTAGTTCACCCTAAAAGTTAGCATAGAGAAAATGTGTGGCTCACAAAAAAGTGAAATAGCTCAACTAAGTCTTCCCCTATAGAAGATAGAAAACGGACTTAGCTCGAATAATTCAAAGCGAAACGTCTCCCCTTAAAATTCATTTTAGAAAACGCGAAGAATCCAATTTAAAACCTTGTTTCTTACGCGACAAATACATATACATATAGTAATAAGAATGAGAAGGTGGATAAAGAATGTAATTACAAGAAATTAATACCATCCAAAAGGGGGTTTACGGCTGTAAGATAAGTAGCTGACAATTTGTAATTATTGAAATTATACATTCATCTTTTATCCTATTATCCTATACATTATACCATTTTATTTAATTGTCTTGTATTAATTTTGAATCTAAGAATTCTTAAGACAAAGGTCAGTTGTGCCAAATGTCTTTTCTTTAAAAGAAGTAATTGATGTAAAAGTTAATTTTTATTAAAATGGTCAAATAACCAGATAGGATTCAAATAATTCTATAAATTGTATTTGTACCTAGCTAATACGGTCAAAAGGCTCGAAAGATAATTCAATCAAAATTGTAGTATGTATGCGTTCATTAATGTTTTAATGGCCTTGCGTATTACAATACGGCTGTATTTAGTTAAGTAACTACCAATTGCAGATTAAAATTGTCTAACGGTCATATTTAACCCTTTACTGCATAAACGGACGAATTTGTAACCTGTCAAATACACGCATTCATAACTTAACTCTAAAAAATTCATGCGGTAAAGGGTTAAATTGCTTGTGCATTTTACTTGTCTTATTATAAAGTGTCATTCCTCGACAAATTTTCATTATTGTCAAAATTTCATTTTTCCATTGCAATTGGTTTAGAAAGTCTGTGATGAATATATTATTTTTAAAAGATTTTTCAAATATTCCACTACACCAAGTGATGCACAAACCCTGGCCCGCGGGCCAAATGTGTCCACCACGGGTCTTTTCAGTGGCCCCACGGGTCTTTTCAATTCAATGAAAAAGTTAGAATATAAAAGTGACCCAATTTATGACTTAGATGGAAAGTAAGTAGGCTAATACATTGTTATTTTCTTCGCTTGGCCCTCACATCAAAAAAGTTTGCACCACTGCACTACACGGATTGACAGAGAAATAAGAAATATAATAAGTGATATATATAAAACCTTGGGTAAAATTTATGCAAGGTGGTTTAAAGGAAAACAGGCTAAAACAAAGGTAAATAAAGGTATAAATAACATCTTCATTAAAACATAAAACCGCCTAATGTAATAAATAAATAAATAAATATATATATATCCTCCCTCTGATTTAATTATGTTTGAAATTAGAATCGCTTCCAAAGATGTTCTTTCTGCCCTATCTAGGCTCAACTCTAGGAATGCGTACGGCCCTGATATTGTTCCTCCTCTTGTTCTTAAGAACTGTGCTTCTGTGTTGACACCCTGCCCAGACAAACTCTTTCGTCTTTGTCTCTCATCTGGTACTTTTCCTGGGTGACCGCTCTCAACCCTCCAACTATCGTCCAATTGCTTTGATTTCTTGTCTTTCTAAAGCTTTTGATTCTATCTTTAATAGGAAGATTTTTAAACACATCTCTTCTCAATCTTCTTTCAAAGCGTCAGTATGGGTTCTACAAGGGACGCTCTACTGGCACTCTACTTGCATATCTCTCTAACTCTTGGTCATCCTCCTTTCGAGATTTCGGTGAAACTTTTGCTATTGCGCTAGACATATCAAAAGCTTTTGATAGAGTCTGGTACAAATCTTTAATTTCCAAACTGCCCTCTTTCTGTTTCTATCCTTACACCTGTCTTCATCTCTAATTTCCTTTCTGGCCGATCTATAGCTGTGGTTGTAGGTAGCTTTAGGAGAAGAACAGTGGCCATCAACAGTGGTGTTCCTCAATGTTCTGTCCTGTCACCTACTCTTTTCTTTTTATATATTAATGTTTTTTTAATTCGCACCTCCTGTCCTATCCACATGTGTGCAGATGATTCCACTCTTTACTTCTCCACCCGCTCCATAAAGCATCCCTCTCAACAGTCGTTCCATGATTCGCGTAGTACGGCCATGGAACACCTGACCTCTGATCTTTCTGTTACAGATCTACAGAAACTAAGGCTAACAAAGACCCTAAGATCCACTCTAAGGTTAACCCGAGAGAAAGAAGAGAGTAGGGGATTAAAAGAAGAGAATAGGGAGTTAAAAGAGAATAAGGGGTTAAGTAGCAAAACCTATCATTCGTGGGTTAACATTCTTTCAGAAAGAGAGAGAAAGACTCACCATCATCGTCCGCCGGCCACTGCCGACAAGTCGGAAAAATGGTCGAAGAGAATAGGAAAGGAGTGAAAGATGAAAAGAAGTAAAATAAGAACGCTTACAAACCATGCAAACAGTCTTAACTCAGGAAACACTGTCATACCATGCAAACTACAGACATGAAAGTAAAGAGGAAAAAAAAAGTATGAAGAGTATAACAAAAGGTGGATTAGTTTACGCTACGAGCTACATCTAAGTTCGTGTTAGTTTAATTTTTTTTAATATAATTTTATTGCTCGCATATCTCACGCAGGAATGTCACAAGTTGGCATTAATCGTCAACAGACTCAAACCTCGACCATTACCCCGAGAGCTCCTGTTGCTAATTGTTTTATTGTTTTAAACGACGTGAATATTTTTAAAATGCCTATCTAAACGGTTTTTAAACAAATTAACGCTGGTAGAGTTCACGACAGACGCGGAAAAATTATTTTATTTATCAATTACTTTAAACGTAAAGTTTTTAGCGATGTTAGTAATGGAACATTTGGCCATTTGGCACTTAATTTAAATCCGTTATTACGAGTATTGCTATTATCGAAAATGAACAATGTCAAAATTTATGTTATCGATTTTATTAACGATTTTGAAAACTTCAATAAGCTCCCCCTTAATCTCCTAGTTGCGAGTGAATGCAAGGCTAACTCTTTAATCCTATCTTCGTAAGACTTGCTGCGTAGTGACGGAATTAGTTCCGTGGCGCGTCGCTGAACCCCTTCCAACCTATCAATATTCTCACGCAAATACGGGCACCAAAACTGAACGGCATATTCTAAGTGAGGCCTGACTAGGGACTTGTAAAGCGGCAATATAATATTCTTCGATTTAAATTCGAAATTACGCACTATGAAGCCTACCATCGTATTAGCTTTTGCGCAAGACTCCAGGTACTGGTTCCTAACTTTTAAATCCTTAGATACGCGTACACCTAATCAGAGGCGGATTAAGACACCTCGGGGCCCTGAGGCAATGAAGAATATGGGGGCCCTTTTCTATAGCTTTTTATTAACAATACATGTACAGTACATAGTACATTTACACGAATTATATGTACGGTGCTCAGGCTAATTGAGAAACAAACTTAAAAGAACCTTAACACTATTTTCCCGTTTGCCAAAACAAAACAGTATTAAACAAACTTTACTTTAGGGCCTATAAAACATAAAATAAAACAGGGAATTTGTCAGTTTGTGTACTCTGTCATATTTAATCAAAGTAGTTTGCGAAATCTCGAATTATATCATCGAAACTTAGTTGAGTGGGGGACCCCTCAAGCATAGGGGCCTGAGGCTTCAGCCTCAATACCCTCAGTGATAATCCGCCACTGGCCTAAATCTACTTCCTCGTCAACGCTTGCTAACTGTCTATCGTCCATCGTGTACGTGTAATTACTGTTACGAGAACCTATATGCAAAACTTTACATTTGTGTACGTTAAATTGCATCTGCCACTTATCCGTCCACTCCATAATCCTATTTACATCGTCTTGGAGCCTATTTCTATCGTCCACGTTAAGAACTTTACCACCTATTTCAGATCGTCCGCGAATTTTGACACGTTACTGGTCAAGCCTACATTTATGTCGTTAATGTAGATTACGAATAGCAATGGGCCTAACACTGAACCCCGAGGGACACCGCTACCTACACCCAGTCACACCGATTCCATACCATTAACAACGACCCTCTGTTTCCTGGCACGAAGCCATTCAATCTAACCAGTTAGCTACCTGACCGCGTATACCGTGCGCTTTAACCTTCGCAATCAATCTTCTATGTGGAACTGTATCGAACACTTTTTTAAAGTCTAAATAAATAACGTCAGCCGCTCTATGTCTATCGTATTCGCGCACTATTTCGTTATAAAACTAACAAATTAGTTAAACAAGATCTATGGCGTCGAAACCCATGCTGACTACTATTAATCAAATCGCGACTTTCTAAGTGATCGACGATACGATCCCTAACTACAGATTCCAAAAGTTTACCGACAACTGACGTTAAGCTAATAGGCCTATAATTGCTAGCTACTGTGTGCGGTCGCCTTTTTTAAAAATGGGCGTAACATTAACTAATTTGAAGTCTTCAGGAAAAATTCCCGCTCCAGTGACTTATTAAAATTTTTTGTTAAGGGGCCTACGATAACATCTTTCAAATGTCAGGGATAAAGCGCGTCAGGGCCTGGATCCTTACTAACTTGTAGTTTATCGATATAATGCGCAATCTCACCCTCGTAAACAGTTATTTCATTCAAAATAGTCTCGCTACTAAATGGAACGATATCGTCCATGTTGGGGACATTATTTACGTCTTCTACAGAAAAACTGTAGCAAAAACGTTGTTAAAAATACCCGCCATCGCCTGAGCGTCGGAAGCCAAAGCGCCGTTAGCGTCCACTAGAGGGCCTATGTTATCTTTTATCGGCTTACGATTATTGACGTAATCCAAAATCTTTTTCGGATTATGTTTACTATCCGCAGCTATAAGTATCTTTAAATTACGCTTACGTCTAAGCTCGATAAATCTATTAAAGTTAGCTACCGTGCCATTGCACTTATTAAGTCTATACGCTATGTTACGCTCGCTTATGAAATCACCTATTTCCCCAGTCCACCACTTGGGCCTACCATGATTTCTAGCGCGCTTGGCCTACGAGGAATAAACTCCCTTTCGATATTCAAAAACTTTCTTTAAACGCCTCCCAATGAAATTTGCGTCATTACCCATAAATAAATTATTTCAGTCACTACTCTCATCCTGTCCGCAAAACTATCAAAATTAGCCCTACGAAAATCAGGGACTTCTATTACGTTACTATCCTTAGTGTTTTCTATCAATAGCTTAAACCTAATAATTTGGTGATCACTACATCCCAAACTCTCACCTACTTCCAAACCTTCGACTATATATCGTCGTTCGTCATCACCACGTCTAAAATATTGTCACCGCGCGTTGGTTCGGTAACCATCTGTTGTAAAAAATTATCTTCCATGAACTCAATCAGTCTCAAACCCTCATCATTACCAGTAAAAGTCTCGTAATTAACGTTAGGGCAGTTAAAGTCTCCGACAATTATACTATCCCGATTATTAATAAAGTTACCAAGAAGTGTGTAAAATCTGGTATCGGTATCGAGGGGTTGAACGGGAGGTCTATAAACAACAACGAAATTAAAGCTAATACTACGCGCCCTAACTTCAACGCATATCGCATTAATTGCTACCCGAAAATCTATCTTAATCTCGATAGCCCTAAGGGAATTACGAATGTACAACAAAACGCCGCCATCAATCTTATGTAGCCCATCATTAGTAAAAAGTTTAAAACCCGCTATATCAAGTTTCCCCAACAAGTCCCGAGTCACGGTATTTAACCACGCTTCGGTTATACCAACTATATCGTAGTTCCAGGAATAAATTATCACCTTAAATTCGTTCAATTTATTTCTAATACTACACGCGTTACAATAAAAGACGTTTAAATTATTTTTTACGAGGGACCGGCGTTTTAAACCATTTTTCACGTCGGGCCGGCGTTTCCCAGACCCACAACGTTTAAAGAGGGCTTCGACTTATACAGTTTTCGAACGTTCTCCTCGATTAATCTACCTAGCCTAGCATTCCCTATTTCACTGAAATGCACCCCCATCTTTTCTAAAAAGGCTAGGATCAATTCTGACCACAGCTTTACGAAGGGTACATTTTCATGAGCACAAATCTCTTCTAGCTTAGTGTTAAAAAATATTGTTTTTGACGTAATCCTAAGACATAACCGTGCCTAGGGGTAATACCTAGAACTAAAGACCTGTCTGACCTTGCCTTCAGAGACTTAACCTCCTGTAGCTCTCCAAAAGGTCAGGTACTCTCGTATCGGGCCTATTCGAGTCGTTGCCCCCTACCATCTTCACCAACATCGAGTGACGGGAGGCAACATCAATCATATCTACTTCGTCTCTAATTCTGTCAACCCTGGCCCCTGGTAGACAGACCCTCCTCCTCTTTGTTGGATTCCGTTCAACGAACTCCTTATCCATATGACGCACTGAGAGTCCCCAATTAAAATTGTTTCCCCCTCGTTCACATCCCTATCCAACTGGGCGAAAGGGTTCGAAACCTCGATAGGGGAGGGATTCCTATCACCTAACGTACGTGGCCTAGCTCCACTCTTAACTACTCTTAAATTCCTCCCCGTCTACTAATCTCGGGCCTTCCTTAACCCCTTCCTCAACTCTATCTAACCTTCCCGATAAGCTACCTATATTAGAAACTAGGTTCCTAACCTCACCCTTCAATTTACTAACGTCTTCAACGTTAGTATAGGTTCGACCTTCGTCAACCGTAAGCCTACCCCTGCCTTCATCAAGCGTTGCAAGTCGTCCCGTCACCTCGCGTACACTAAATTTTAAATCCACTATCTCTTCACTCAACTCGCAAAAAGAACAAACTGATCTCTCAGTAATCGCCATAGGACTGCCGTTGTAATCTTTAAAATCAGTATACCACCGATTAACCCGACAGCAAGCACACGACGCTTTCTGCGACGGCATCGCGCAATATAAAGTAGTTAACGTTTATAACCGTCACAAGTTTAAATTAAATTAAGCCGGCACGCTTTGAAAACTTCTAAATCACTAAAAACAGCAAATATTCCGTTACTTAACTATAACAATGTGAATATAAAATCAATTATATAAAAATCAGAACTTTCCAACAGTAAATTTATCGGCAACATCCAAAAGTAGAAACAATATCAGAGAGCCCAGGGAATGCATCCGCTCAGTAAGGAGTCTGGCTGACGAATGAGTAATGAAGGACCACGGTTATCGAGATGCCTATCTCTGACTGGGGCAGAGAAAACCCCGTGGCTTTCAATGCCTCAAAAACTCAGTTCTTCCATCTGTCTACTCGTCACAATCTTCCACATGACTATCCCCTTACCTTCAACAACACACAATTCAATCCTTCCTCTTCGCTTAACATTCTTGGCGTTTCCTTTTCTCGTGATCTTTCATGGAAAGATCACATATACTCTTTCTAAAACAGCTTCCAAGAGGTTAGGTGTGCTGTATCGGCTTCGCAGTTTCTTCACCCCCGGTCAGTTGCTGTCTCTGTACAGGGGTCTTGTCCGCCCCTGTATGGAGTATGCTTCTCATGTATGGGGTGGCTCAAGCCACAAAGCCGTACTTGGCCGTCTCATCAGTAGCCCTTCTCTTACTCACTGTCTTCAATCTCTCTCTTTTCGCCGCAATGTTGCCTCTCTCTCTCTTTCTTTACTATCGCTATTATAACAGACACTGCTCTTCTGAACTCTCTAACTGCATGCCTCCTCCTCTAAGAAGAGCACGCAGTACCAGACTTTCTACACTTTCTCATTCCTTTTCTGTCTAACTCTCTAACGCAAGGGTTAATCGGTATTTCCAGTCCTCCATTTACTCAACCGGTCAACTCTGGAACAATCTTCCTCAATCCATCTTTCCCCCTGTCTATGACCTCCAGTCTTTCAAAAGCAGTGTTCAGGCATTTCGATAACCGTGGACTTGAATTTGGCTATCTTCCTCTTCTATGGGAGGGGGGGGGGCACTTTTGCGGGCGTTCGCCCTTGGTCCTTCGCTCCTGCATAAAAAAAATTATATAATATAGTAGCCTGCTTTGAAAAACAACTTTCGAAATTCAAATCACCAGCTGGAATCAGACCTAATAGGTAGTAAATGGTGAATGTTTATTGCGCTTGTGTACAAGCGCACTAAACATTCACCATTTACTACCTATTAGGTATTATTGAGGAATATCCGGATGAACTAACGGGATTACGTTAGTATACATTTCAGCCACCAGGTGGCAGTAGCGATCAGCACAGAGCTTTGCTTATAGTTGAGCGGCGCCATTTTGGTGGTGCACAGCGTGTTTTGATTCTCTCGTGTTTCGTGACGTGACGCTCTTCACTTTTCAGGTTATAAATAATGGCGAAAACATTAACGATGAAAAACTAAACTGTGGCTTGTGGGACAGCTAAGCTCGAAACTCTCGAGAAAAAAGCTCCCCTTTTGTTTCACCACCATATTAAGGAGAAGAAATCGCTCAAGGAAAGCATTGCTCTAACGACAGGAGAGATCCTGGACTATTGGGAAGAAGCGAGGATTCCCACGTCTTACGAGCAAGAATTCATCAAGAAACTTGGAAAAATCCACTCTGTGTGGCAAGGACTTAAGAACAACATCAGCCGGAAATCAGTCTCGAACATCAAAGGACGAGAAGAGTTCCAAGCCGAGCTTTCCGCCCTCTTCGACGTCGCTTACCAACAAGGTCCGAATCTAATAAAGATTGAAGAGGACAGAGACTTCCTGATAGCGCAACGGGAGGCTGGGCGCCGAGGACGGATGGTGGGAGTGGACAAGCAGCTGGCAAGGAGGGAGGAACGGTAAACAGCCCGAGCTGAAAGCGAGGCTGCAAGACGAGACAGTACAGAGACAGGAGACAGAAAAAAACCGAGGTGTGTGTTCAGCTGAAATCCTCTACTAGCAGCACCTTCACCAGTGCTGAAGAGACGGAGGACGAATGCCCTGTTGCTGCTAAAACCTCGCCTCTCTCCCAAGCGAAGGAAAGGCAAAGTTGCCATTTCTCTGGAGGTGGCATCTGCCCTAGACCAGACCCGGACTAGCACAGAGAGACAACACATATTCTGGTCCCCTTCGTGCAACAGATGGGAGTTGAGGTCGACGAGCTGTTAGTCCAAGTGACATAGGGGCTCTGAGGATCAGACGTCGACGAGCTCTTGCGGAAGAAATCCAGCGTTCTTTCTCCCCTGACGTTCCCCTTCTCTTGCACTGGGACAGGAAAATGGTGTCAGACTTCACTGTCCTCAAACAGGTAGATCATCTCCCTATTCTGGTGTCCGGAGGAAACACCCAAAAGCTCCTCGTCGTCCCCAAGCTTCCGAACTCCAAGGCAGAAGGAACGGCACACAAGCTCTATTATCCCAATTCATACAGATATAGTCATGCAGTTTTTGACAAAAATCACACCTGATTGCAGCATTTTCAGTTTCCAAATTACACAAATTGCAAATTAAGTGAGAATTTGGACCCATAGTCATACTATTCATTAATTAGCGTCGTTCTTTCTTTTTCCTTTCTTTCGGTGGGTGTCGGTCACGAGGGTTTCATGACCTTTGAGTTTTATAACCTTTTTTCCTGCCTTGTTTCAAACTTTTCTCGAATGCCAACCGTGTTACGATTTAAATATATACTTTAAACTGGTGATAATATGTGTAAACTTATTGCACTTTCTTAAATTTAACGAATTTAACGTTATAATTTAATATGCACGGATTCACTGATACCATATAAACTTTCGGGTGTGAACAGAATAAACCGCCGAGAAGTTATTCCCTTATTGAAATGAAATGAAAAGAAAAAGGTTTATTGGCAGACTATAGTCCATATGACAAATATTATTAATATAATGACAGTTCACATACTAAGGATAGAAATATATACATTTGATTAGAAATAATACAGTAATGTCGAAGTTAAGTGAGCTACAGACAGGCATTTTCATACCAAGAATTCCATAGCTTAGAGGATAAACGGCAGGACTCATGGATAGTTTGGATAATCGGGTTGGTTGATTTTTTAATTCTTTGCATTAGATTGTATTGAGCACGTCTTGTTACCTCCGGGAAGCTCGGGACATTGCGGGTAGCAAACATTTGCGAAGCTGAGCATCTTGGGGGTAATTTATGTAAGAGTCTAAAAGACCTGTTGTACAGCAAATTTAGGGTTCTGCCAGAACCTCTCTTATAATTCACCCAGAGTTGCTGTCCGTATATATTACTGCAGAAAGTACGAAAGAGAGTGTCTTTAGCTTCACTTGTACAGAACCGAAAGTTCCTTATAGTCATATTCGCTTTAGCACAAATGTTTCGAGATTGTTTTCTTATATCTGAGTCATTACTCAAGGAGCTGGTAATAGTTTGACCCAAAATACTTATACGCTTGTACTTCCTCAATTACTTCACCTTTCATTTTAAACTTAATATCAGCTGGCTGATTATAGCTTTTAGGATGAAATTGCATAACCTTAGTTCTTGTAATATTAAAAAGAATATCATGTTTCTACGAATACACTTCGCAGACTTTTAGTAGCCGATCCAGACCCTTAACAGAGGGACTTATTAACACCATATCATCAGCATAAACTAAGTTATTTATCCTTGTGTTATCTATACAACATCCCACTGTTGTTTCGTTAAGTGAAGCAATTAATCCGTCAATATACACCTGAAACAACATCGGGGAGAGCAAAAAGCCTTGTCTCACCCGCAAGAGGATCCAAAACATTCGGATAGTACATTGCTTCACCTAACGGTAAAAGATTGGTGGGAATACCAAAATTTCAATAAATTTAATATGTACATAGGAACCTTCCTGTCTTCTAGTTTTTCAAAAATAAAATATTGTGGTTTACTCTATCATATGCCTTACTTATATCTAGGAAACAGCTATAAATAGTTGAATTACTGTCAATGTATTAAGATATTGTTTCTTTAAGTACATAGATACACAGGTCAGTTGAGTGAGACCTTTCAAAACCAAACTGATTAGGAAATGTCTATAGGTAATCATTTAATCGTAGTAACAAGAGTTTTTCTAGTAGTTTCGAGAAGCAGGAAGCGACAGCAATAGGCCTGTAATTATTGCTGGACAGAATGTCTCCAAACTAATTTTTGACCAGGGGCAAGATGTATACCCTCATGAACTCTGCAGGGATATAGCTATGAGCAAGCATGGCTGATAGGAGCAATGATATATGCAGACATACTACATCATTGACATATTTTAAGTGCTCATTCGATAGGTCATCTACCCCTGACGCAGAACCAGTCTTTAACTCTTTAATTAACCTCTTTTCTTTAGGAATTGATATCAAAGTATTTCCCCTTGTCCCTCCCACAGACGTTTCACTGCAATCTGTCTTAAGATTATCCTTACTCACACTGTTAAGAATGTTATAGTAGTGGTTTTTCCACAGCTTTGTAATTTCATCCTCCCCCGACACCCTATCGATTGTTATTTGGATATTAATACAGAGAGAAACAAAGCGTCCATTCTCACGAGGTACAAGCAAACTATATATATATAATAATATATATATATATATATATATATCCCCGCAAGGGGGTTCTAAGCTCGTGCTCTTGAGTGCTCTTTGTGCTCGTTTGTACGTGCTTGTTCCTGGAGGTTTCACGTGCGCCCTCCGGCCCTAGTACCCAAGGATGATGGGGCTCGACCCTGCAGTCCTTGTCATCCTTGGTCTTTTTCCACTTCGACTGTCCCCTCCACCCTTTCTTTTTCCTCTGTCTTTCCTCTCACTTTTTCTTTGTTTTTCCGCTGAGATATGCCCTTTAAATAGAGGCGAATCGGTTCTTCCTGAACTAAAAAAAAAAAAAAAAAAACATATATATATACACACAGGGGTTAGACAAAATAATATGAACACCCGCCGATTTCACCGGTTATTTTTACGGACTGCTCAGACACAAAGTAAACGGTCAAATGACTGGCAAACCTATTTAAATGCGTAACAGAGTGTATACGTCATGTTATAACCCTCACGTTGTTTTTACAGATCTGAGTGAATTATGAATTAGCAGTTATGAAAGACCTGTCAGACTTCCAAAGAGGGCAAATTGTCGGAGCGCGGATGGCTGGTGCATCGGTGACGAAAACCGCTCAGATGTTCAATATATCCAGAGGAACTGTCTCTATGGTCATGTCTGCATACCAAAACCATGGAAAGACAAGCACCGACAAATGCAATAGTGGACGCAAGAAGAAACTGTGCGATCGAGACCGCCGGGTGCTAAAGCGCATTGTGACAAAGAACCATAAGACCACAGCTCCAAAAGTGACTGCAGACTGCAGAGCTTAACCAGCATCTTGCAAGCCCGGTATCGACCAGAACTGTACGTCGCGAGCTCCATGGAGCTGGATACTATGGGAGGGCTGCAATTGCCAAACCCTTCCTTTCGCACATCAACATTGAGCGGCGCAGAAAATGGTGTAATGACCATAAGAATTGGTCAATGGACCGGTGGAAGAATGTAGTCTACTCCGACGAATCCTCATTTACGCTATTTCCATGTTCCGGTCGAGTTTACGTCTGGAGACAGCCTAAAGATGCTTATGACCCCGACTGCCTGACCCCAACCGTTAAGCATGGAGGCGGATCTGTGATGGTTTGGGCAGCAATATCGTGGAATACTCTTGGCCCAGCTGTAGTACTGCATGGTAGGGTTAACGCCCAGGTCTATCTGTCAATATTGGCTGACCAGGTCCATCCCATGGTCCAAACGCTGTTTCCCAATGGCGGCGCCGTCTTCCAGGATGATAATGCACCAATCCACACGGCTGGGGTCGTTAAAAACTTGTTTGAAGAGCATGTTAGTGAAGTAGAACGCTTGGATTGGCCTCCACAATCCCCGGATCTTAACATTATCGAGCATCTGTGGTGTCAGTTGGAGCAGCAGGTCAGAAGCCGATTCCCACCGCCAGCGTCTTTGGAGGAACTGGAGCAGGGTTTGCTCGAAGAATGGCTCAGGATTCCTCAAGCCACTGTCCAAAAGCTGTATGAATCAATTCCCCGACGCATTGCAGCTGTTATTGCCGCTAAAGGAGGACCAACTCCATATTGAGAATAAAAACCGCCATTTATCAAGGTGCTCATATTATTTTGTCCAACCCCTGTATACAGGGTGGGCCGTAAGTTTCCATACATAGGAAAAATAAACATTTTGTTATGGACAACCATTTTTATTTATATAATATGCTCTACATGGTTGCCATTGTTTTGAAAACACATTTCAATACGTGTTCCCCACTGTTGATGAACACGCATTAGCACAGTTGACGTTATGCTTGTAATGGCGTTGGTGATACGTTCCTTTAGATGATTTATGTCTCGTATCTTTTCCTGATACACCATGGCCTTCAAGTGCCCCAAAGATAGAAATCAAGGGGGGTGAGATCTGGGGATCTGGGAGGCCACTCCACAGGACCACGCCGACTAATCCAAGCATCCGGAAACTGCTGCTGATCCAAATACCGACGCACGTGAAGACCATAATGAGGTGGAGCTCCATCTTGCTGGAAGTAAACTGGGAAGTTACCTTCCTCGTTTAGCAGGGATGGGAAAATCTCTTCTTGCAACATGTTAAGATACCTTTCGGCATTAAGATTTCCACTGACAAAAATTGGTCCAATAATTCTGTCACCCCATATCCCGGCCCACACCATCACTTTACCGGCACCTTGCATCTTCGTCGGACTCAGCCAGTTAGGGTTAGCATTACTCCAATAACGTATGTTTTGCCGATTAACCTCTCCATTGACGTAAAAATTTGCTTCATCAGTAAACAAGATCTTACGTCAAACGCATATTCTTAGGGTATCTGAAACATAAAAACAAACGTTTAAATTTTCCTATGTATGGAAACTTACGGCCCACCCTGTATATATATATATATATATGTATATATATATATATATATATATATATGTGTGTGTGTGTGTGTGTGTGTGTGTGTGTTAGGGTTCCTGTTATATGTGGTTATTCTTCTGAGTATGTGTAGGGGTTTCTGTCTCGGGTCGATGAATGTCGGTGACTGCCCTTTTCATTTAAACAACGAACCCCAATATAATTCAGGTTGGCAATTCTGGTATTTCTCAGAGTGCGGTTCTTATGTGTCTTCAAGTGAAATTTCAAATATGGCTTCAATAATTAAAAGTAGTTCAAATTTTTTATATTATTATTCAGAAATATTTGCAAGATAATTCAGCCACATATATACAATATTGTAGCAACAATCTTAAATAAATATTTATAATCAAACTTAAACTTAAAGTTCCGAACTTCCAAATCGAATTAAGTTAACCAAGTTCCATACAGAGCCCACGCTAATCGTGGCAAACTCTGGAGACTATCGCACACCTGCCCGAGAAATCGGAGACTATTAACCTCAGACTTTTTTGTAGATAGTTGACTTTCGCGTGATCGGATATTTTGTGTGTGACGTAGCAAGGAATAATTATTTTAACAAAAGAACGTTGTTCTTGAAGCAGTATCTGATTTATGTTTATTAGTTTCCCTCATAATTTTAGTTATTTATAGTCTTATAACAATTTGCCGGCAGAGAGGTAATTTTTTCCCCTACATTAACTATCATTTACCATCATTAAACTTATTTACTCTTCTTAAATGCACAAAGAATTATCTATATATATAAGAGCGAAATGGACGATGTCTGTCTGTCCCGAACTTTCTCAGCTACCACTGGACGGATCTAGGCCAAACTTGGCAGGCTTACTATACATTAGGGCGGAGTGAAACATAACTTTTTATTTCAAATTTATTTCCCCCACTTGTTTTATGGTGTATTAGAACATAAAAATGATGTATTCAGTCATTTAATGTTTGTAACTCAAACCATCTCTCGCATTTTTACATAAAAGCAAAATGGCCATCAGCCGGTTGTCCATAAATAAAAATATGATCATAACATAAAAACTAAATGTTCTATCAAACAAAATAATTGAAGTAAAATGCTTTATAATGCAAAACTATACTTAAAAAACACCATTGTGTATACATTGTATTGAAATAAAATTGTATCTGGTCTCACTTGGTTGGATGCCGTAAATCAATTACATTTGAATGCGATATAAAACCCGCTCATCTCAAATATTATTATTTTTTCAGGAGAGGCATCAGATCCTTTTTGGTTTCAAGTGAGGGAAGCAGAGAGCGACTTTTTATTCTTGACCTAATAAATCTCTCTTGATTCCTGTGATATTACTGATGCTGATGCATCTGTAACCAACTTCACGGCTCTTTCGACGTTCTGTGTGTGAATTGGGTATTGCTCAACTATGAAACATTTTGTTTCGTACTCAAGCAATTCTTCATCACACAATTTAGAAGCGAGAAGTGGTTCACTGATATCAATCCTATCCCAGATGATGTCTGTCCAATGTGATGCTTTGAAGTTCAATTCTGGTACTCTAAATTCTCTGATTTTCCTTGTATTGGCGGCTTCCTTACACTTTCTTGTCTGTATTATTCGATCAGTTGCAACTTTGCGCAGCTTTTACTCACTATCTGACAGCAGTGATAGAAGAATATTTTCTGAGTGAACAAAATAGGCATTCCGTGATATATAAGGTTGGACAACTTTTTGTATATCTTGGGGTAACAGGTTGAACCTTTTTATCACATCAAAGATATGTTTGGGTCCATCAGGCAGATACGGTTTAAATTTTATATTGAACCAGTTAGGACCATAGTTTGTTACTATGAACAGAACAAGGCTACGTAACTCTCTGGAGGGTTCTTTTGGGAGACATCATAACGACATAGTCTGTTAGCTAGAGTTAACCATCTAGAGTTGTTAAGGGGACCAGGCTTGAGTTTCTCTAGGCTTCCGTCAACATATCCTTCTCTTATGGCCCCAATTGTTCTGAACATGTATTGTTGATCATTAATATAAAACACGGAATTAGTTAAAACAAATTATATATAAGCTCTAAAACTAAAATGTAAACATATTTTACTCAATAGTCTTTGTAGCCACCCATGCTACAATATGCAGCATGCGGCTCCTACTCCCATCCCTTATTAGCCATATGCAATATGTCATTGACCTCAAGTCACAATATAATGCGATATCTTCTCTTAAAAACCGATAGATATTATACTAGGGGTCTTTCAAAATATGACTTTCCGCCATTTTGTTTTCGGCAAAAATGCTGCTGGTGGAGGGTCCTAAAAAGAAAATATTATCTTTTTAGAACTTCTAGAGGGTCAATACACCAAATTATCGAGTGAGGCAAGATGGTTTAATATTTTCGCTCCACCATACTATACATGACCCTGCGCGTAACATTGGTTATCCAAATTTCGATACATTATCACATAAAATTATATTATATATACTGGGTGACGCAAAAGTCAGGAACCATAGGCACATTTTACTAAATTATAATAAATGTTCGAATTGGTGGCCTTCTACTTAGAGACACTTTCTGACGCGTTATATGCATGATGTTTGAACATTCCTTAACACATTGGTACTGATTTTGGCATACTCAGATGTGATTTTATCCTTTGGAGAACGTATGGTTCTGGGTCGATCAGCATAGACTACCGACTCGAGATGGTCCTACAAGAAAAAGTCGAGGCGTGAGGTCTGGAGACCTAGGTGGCCATTCGACGGGCCCTCGCCGTCCGATCCACTTGTTTGGGAATGTTTCATCTAAAGAGCTCCGGACGATGGTTGCGAAATGTGATGGTGCACCATCCTGCTGAAACCACATCTCCGCCCGTTCTGCCAGTGGAATGTCGTCCGGTATGGGCATTAGAAATGTTTGCAGCATATGCAGATTTGTTTCACCTGTTACATTGCCGTCGAAAAAGTACGGACCAATTAATCGATCCCCCCCACCAGAGCGCAGCCCACACCATCAGTCGTGGATCGAATTGCACATGTCCTTCCTCTATCCAGTGGGGGTTCTCATTGGCCCAATAGCGTGCATTATGCCTATTGACACGACCGCTGAGGTGAAATATCGCTTCGTCGCTGAACATGATCCTTCGTTGAAGCTGTCGATGTTGAGGAAACCACTGGCAGAACTCTACACGACGGTCTGTGTTGTCACCGTGCAGTTCCTGACAGGGACGCAGCCAGGAATGTTCCGAGGGGGGGGGCGAACTTGAGCTACGTTTGTCAGGTTCCGTGGTGAATCGGGCGAGCCCATACAGTTAGGGGGTCTGGGGGAGAGCTGGAAGCTCCCCCAGCGGGGTCCGGGGCGGACTGTCTGAAAATGTCAGTGCAACTGCCATTTTTGAACAGCCACTATACAGCCATTCACATAAATTATGTATCCTCTCCAACAAAAGCTTGGATGGATAGGACAGTCACATTGGTACAATCTAAGCTATATTATGATGTAATTACTTGTATTTTCTGAAATTTGAAATCGGGTATTGATCCTATAGTTTTCATATTTAGCAAAGAAAGTAACTATTTTATTCACACATTTATTGATTTCATGCATACAATTATTTAGTGTATATGTTACGCCCAAACATCGAAATCGCTCAGTGAGCGAAAAAAACAGCCACAACGCGTTGTGGATGCACCTAAGTGACCACACACCGATGTTAGATATTTTTTCGCTTCATGGCCGTTCTCAAACAACTACAACGCGTTGTGGACGATTCGGATATGACCACAATGCGTTGTGGATGATTTGAAAATTATTGAATGCCCAGTTAGGTAAACTGTACGCCCTTGACGGTTGGTTAGGTTAAGTCGTGATATTTTCGTTAAAACTAACGAAAATATCACGGCTTAACCTAACCAATCGTCAAGGGCGTACAATTAACCTAACCGGGCACTCAGTTGACCTAACCGGGCACTCAGTTGACCTAACCGGGCACTCAATTAACCTAACTGGGCATTCAATTAACCTAACCAGTTGGTTAATTTTTACATTTACATCTCATTCTAAAGTTGCTTAAAATTAATTGAAACCTACGGGAAAATTATTGATAATAATTTTTTAAAGGACTATCTTTTTTCTAGCATATCTGCTTAACTTTGCTTTTTAATCGGTGAATACGTCGATAAATATACGTCGTGTTTATATCATTTCAATATACGTCGTGTTTAAATAGAGTTTGATGAAAGACATCGGTGTGTGGTCATATCCGAATCGTCCACAACGCGTTGCAGTTGTTTAAGAACGGCCATGAAGCGAAAAAATATCTAACATCGGTGTGTGGTCACTTAGGTGCATCCACAACCCGTTGTGGCTGTTTTTTTGCACTCACTGAGCGATTTCGATGTTTGGTCGTAACATATACACGTTCAACAGCATAACATATCTATGAATAGCGAAATCATTAGAAGATATCCAAATGAAACTCACGTACGGGGCTCCAATAAACCTTAGCCCCCCCACCGTCCATGGCCTAAACCATTAGAAGTACAGTAAAACTAAACATACCTTACAAAAGAGAATTTAATCCTGCATTTAATGAGAAACAATTAAAACTTGGTGTTCCCGCCATTGGCTTCCAAGACAGCCTGAATTCGCTTTGGGTAGCTTGCCAAAAGTGACGTGAATAGATCTTGATCGTTACGCAAATTTGCTAAAACAGTTTCAATGTGTTGCATCATTGTATCCTTCGAAAATTGATTTGCTGCAGGTTCTTGAAACAAGAGACATTCAACCTCGTCCTTTATAACTGATCCAATGTGTTCACAGACGTTCAGGTCAGGAGAATTTCCTGGCCGTTCTTCATTTCCAAAGAAATCGATCTCATGGTTCCGCAACAACTGTTGAGTGGCTAATGTCTTAAAGCAGGGGGCCTTATCGTGCAGAAGTGTGACCTGATCGACATCCATAACATTGCTTGGGTTCTTAGAAAAGGAATGACATGTTGGGATAGAATAATATCACGAAAATACTGTCCATCCCAACTCTGACCATTTGGCTTCAGCACCCACATGAGCTTCTTTTGCAGTGAACAAAACAAACACACCAACACAGTCTGGACTTTTTAATAATTCGCGATAATGTTCATTGTCATCGATTTCATCTGGTGTTGTGGCCCACACTCGATCATTTTGGTAGTTAGGCCGACGTGTTACGTAAACAAAAAATTCATCGGAGACAGCTAAATGCATGAAATCATCCACATCCCAATCTTCAAGATAATGGGCAAACCACATTCTGTCATCGATGTTAAGTTGAGTTTTTCTTGGCTTTGGAAGTTCATGCCAAGGCTTTAAACCTTGCCTATGACGGTACAGTCGAATGATCTCACCACTAACGATCTTTCCTCTCAACACTTCGATCTCTCTAGAAAGTTTAGCACAGCTGTTTTTCCGCTTACGCGTACCGCTTTCAATGATGTCTTTTATTTCCTGAGAGAGTGGCAAATTTGGGCGCCCAGATTTGGTTGTATCCATTTCACATTCATCCAAAGTTTTATTCCAATTTCTTTTGACGAAGTCCTCACTTCTTCGCAACTTTTTGGCAACCCATGAACGTGTTATAAAGGTGGCTCCAGCATCACGAGCTTCCAGAAATGCTATTGCTCGTATACGATCTATCACACGTT